>CM068349.1:2812770-2872770 GCA_034769755.1 Odontamblyopus lacepedii
ACAGAAACACAGAAACACAGTGAACACAGAAACACAGTGAACACAGTAAACACAGTGAACACAGAAACACAGTGAACACAGTAAACACAGTGAACACAGTGAACACAGTGAACACAGTGAACACAGAAACACAGTGAACACAGTAAACACAGTGAACACAGTGAACACAGTGAACACAGTGAACACAGTAAACACAGAAACACAGTGAACACAGTGAACACAGTGAACACAGTAAACACAGTGAACACAGTGAACACAGTGAACACAGTGAACACAGTAAACACAGTGAACACAGTGAACACAGTGAACACAGTGAACACAGAAACACAGAAACACAGAAACACAGAAACACAGTGAACACAGAAACACAGTGAACACAGTAAACACAGAAACACAGTGAACACAGTGAACACAGTGAACACAGAAACACAGTGAACACAGTAAACAGCCTCTTTTCTCGTTTCGTAGTCACAGTGAAGCCGAGCGCTGCAGATGCTTTACATACAGTTTGTTCTCTGCTCTTCAGATCTTCTGCTCTGTGCTGTGTGCGTTTGCTCGGTGCAAAAAACCCCCACACCATAGCACCAATACTGCACACACTCTGACAATGAGAGCGTCACTGCCAACTACTGGAGTGGCTGTGCAATTACACTTTATTCTAGTGCAGAAAAAAAAGGCATGTTCCCCGAGATCCCACCCCTCCCCTTCAGTTTTGTATCATGTTTTTGAATATTTTTGGAGGACTGTGGTGTGGGAGCCTGGGTGATGTAGGTTTGTGGGTGGAGCCTTGGACAGAATCTGTAATGGAGGATTTGAACAGGGCCCAGGAGATCACTAGATTACTCAAACATGCATGGATAAAACTAAAACCTCTTCAGGCATGTTTTTGACGAGGGAACAGTGTTAGATAAACATGATAGAAAGCAAAAAAAAAAAAGAAGATTCTGCATAATAAAAACTAAATAACATAAAATTGTGAATCCATGAATATATCTGAAACTATTGAGATAATTACTTGTTATTTTACCAACTTCTGCTTCGAGAACCATGCCTCCTTTTCACAAACGCTCCCACCATGTCCCGGCTCTGATCAGTGTTTAACGCTGTGTACGGCCTCTGTGCATTGTGACGGTTCAAAACGCCGCTCCGTTCTGCATGCTCCTCTGTAATCTCATCTCAATGTGGAGCCCGTGTTGTTGTAAACTCCTTTTTGAACACTGGGAGTCGATTGATGCCGTTCCCATTGATAACTCATTCCCTTTATGTTCTGCACACGGCCCTATGGCTGTGCACGAGCAGAGCCGTGTGGAGTGATGACGGCGTTCGGAGGATGAAAGAGACGAACACGGGCACGCAGGACACTTTGAACATATTTAAGGCTGTGTGTGTGTGTGTGTGTGTGTGTGTGTGTGTGTGTGAGTGTGTGTGTGTGTGCGTGTGTGTGTGTATGAGAGTGTACGTGTTTTTGAAGGGCTTGTTTTCGAATCAAGAGTCGATCTTTTCCAGGAATAGGAGTGCACTACAAAAAAGGATTTTCTAGCATAGTTAAACTGACTTGAATTAAGCAAATTCATCTTAAAAGACCAATTTTAGGATTTTTTTAGTTAATAAGATTTTTTTACTTGTTTCAAAATATTCCATCCTGATTTATCTTATCTCGATATTACAACTTATTCTAAGCACTTTTTATATTAACTCAGTCCAGGTTAAGCCTCTTTAACTTCCTTCTCAAACCAATAAGTTGAAAAATCTTGCCATAAAAACTTGAAACTCGTGTTTTCTGCTTAGAACAAGATTCGTATTTTGTTTTATTTTAAGAAAACTTGGTAAGTGAAAATTTCTTACTGCACTGGCAGAGAATTTCACTTAAAATAGAGCATTTTTACCTCAAAATTGGTATTTTTTTCTTATTTTTTGATTGGCCTTTTTTGCAGTGTGGTTCTCAAACTGTGGGCTGCGTGTTATGTGTGTAATGCTTTTTGCTTTTGTTTAAAGCAACACTGTGGAACTTTATGGAGTTGGCACACTAACCTTTGACTCCATGGTTAAAACCATCCATCCATCTTCTCCCGCTTAATCCAGCTGGGTCGCGGGGGCAGCGTGCCGCCCAATACTCATAGCACCTGACCCCCCCTATGAACCCCTCTGCAGGTGGTGAGCCCACAGGAGGGTGAACAACATGGTCCTTGATGTTAGTTCATAGGGGTGCGGGCATGTTTTGGGTTGATGGGGGAAACCGGAGTACCCGGAGGAAACCCATCCAGACATGCAAACTCCACACAGAAAGGCCCAGGCAACCCGGGGATCGAACCCACAACCTTCTTGCTGTGAGGCCTGAGTGTTGCCACTCAGCCACCGTGCCGCCTAAAGTTAAAACCGTACGATGGAATATTCTCCATGGAGCCAGTTACCTTGGGCCTCATTCATGAATCTTGGGGTGGGGTGGGACTGGGGTGGGGTGGGGTGGGGTGGGGGCTGGGGTGGGGTGGGGTGGGGCTGGGGTGGGGTGGGGTGGGGTGAGGGCTGGGGTGGGGCTGGGGTGGGGTGGGGTGGGGCTGGGGTGGGCTGGGCTGGGCTGGGCTGGAGTGGGGTGGGGCTGGGGTGGGGTGGGGTAGGGTGAGGTGGGGTGAGTGGCTCTGGTGATGGGGCTCAGGGCTGTGACTGAGGCTCATATGGAGAGAACTGAAGCTGGGACAGACTGAGGCAACTGCAGCTTAACATCTGTGAGACCCAATAGAAGAAGATCTATAAACTCTTCATAAATGTTAATTGAAAACAGAGGAACATGTTTATAGGAAATGATTTAAGAAAATATATCACTTACAGTTATGGAGGAAATACGAGTTTTAGTTGTATTATTAGAGTAATAATATTCTAAAAGAGTAGAATTGTTGTTCTTACGAAGTGCTCAGAAGAACATTTTGAGTTAAGAAAAAGTTTTGTGAATGGCCATATGACTAGTGCACATGTATGACCAGTGCACATGTGTGACCAGTGCACATGTATGACCAGTGCACATATATGACCAGTGCACATATATGACCAGTGCACATGTATATGACCAGTGCACATGTATGACCAGTGCACATGTATGACCAGTGCACATATATGACCAGTGCACATATATGACCAGTGCACATGTATATGACCAGTGCACATGTATGACCAGTGCACATATATGACCAGTGCACATGTATGACCAGTGCACATGTATGACCAGTACACATGTGTGACCAGTGCACATGTGTGACCAGTGCACATGTATGTGACCAGTGCACCTGTATGACCAGTGCACATGTATGACCAGTGCACATGTATGTGACCAGTGCACATGTATATGACCAGTGCACATGTGTGACCAGTGCACATGTGTGACCAGTGCACATGTATGTGACCAGTGCACCTGTATGACCAGTGCACATGTGTGACCAGCGCACCTGTATGACCAGTGCACATGTATGTGACCAGTGCACATGTGTGACCAGCGCACATGTGTGACCAGTGCACATGTATGACCAGTGCACATGTATGTGACCAGCGCACATGTGTGACCAGCGCACATGTGTGACCAGTGCACATGTATGTGACCAGCGCACATGTGTGACCAGCGCACATGTGTGACCAGTGCACATGTATGTGACCAGTGCACATGTATATGACCAGTGCACATGTATGACCAGTGCACATATATGACCAGTGCACATGTATGACCAGTGCACATGTATGACCAGTACACATGTGTGACCAGTGCACATGTGTGACCAGTGCACATGTATGTGACCAGTGCACCTGTATGACCAGTGCACATGTATGACCAGTGCACATGTATGTGACCAGTGCACATGTATATGACCAGTGCACATGTGTGACCAGTGCACATGTGTGACCAGTGCATATATATGACCAGTGCACATGTGTGACCAGTGCACATGTGTGACCAGTGCACATGTATGTGACCAGTGCACCTGTATGACCAGTGCACATGTGTGACCAGCGCACCTGTATGACCAGTGCACATGTATGTGACCAGTGCACATGTGTGACCAGCGCACATGTGTGACCAGTGCACATGTATGACCAGTGCACATGTATGTGACCAGCGCACATGTGTGACCAGCGCACATGTGTGACCAGTGCACATGTATGTGACCAGCGCACATGTGTGACCAGCGCACATGTGTGACCAGTGCACATGTGTGACCAGCGCACATGTATGTGACCAGTGCACATGTATGTGACCAGTGCACTGTTGGAGTATCTCTTCATGAATGTACATTTTGTCTCTTACAGTCTCTGGTCTCGAGATGCATTATGATCACTGCATAAATAATGTGGAGGAGGAGAAACAAATCACACAAATAGTTCTGTTTGTACAAAGTGACTGTGAAACAGGCCAATGCAAATATTCATAAACTGTAGGTTGACGCTTCTCTGATTTGACTCCAAAATGGCTCATTATATATGAAATGAATATGTCAGTAAAATAAATACTCATTTGCCATGTACTTAGTTTAAAAAGTGGTATTATTACATTGTTATTGGCTAAATATTAATGTCCACCACAAGTCTGCTCACCACACGGCACAAAAAAGAGCTGAACGCACAAAAGCTCATTGTTTAATTCTTACTTCGCCGATTCTGTGCACATTTCTCACTATCATAATCCTAAACCTTGGCAGTCGTGGTTTCTGTTTTGAAATGCTCGGTTCTGTGTCCTCCTGGCTCCTCTTTAAGTATTTTTTCGATGGTCCAATATGGATTTCGATATTTGGTGCAAACACAATTGGAACAAAACACAATTTCCATAAGCCCAGACCCGAAAAAGAGGACATTCTGACATAATTTACAATCAATAAATTGTGTGGATCAGTTCACAATTTTGGCCCCACCATTTTTGATCTCCTTTATGAAACATGTTTTCTGTGATTGTAGCTCTGTTTTCTGGAACTAAAGCAGAAGCTTCACCAGTGAGAAGCTGTGCTGTGAAGAGGCCTGTGCAGCAGCGAACACAGTGTAACTGTCAAAAATCATTAAATATTACATTATAAAGAAACAGAGAAAGATAAAGTCCTCACACATGTCACGATTTTCCAAAACTTGTCAAATAACACTTAAGATTGTGAGTAAAAAACAAAACAAAAACAGATTTTCCAACTCCAGCAGCCGCTCCTTTACTCTGCAAAAAACTAAATCTAGTCAAGATAAAATGACTTGGATTAAGAAAGTTTCCCATAATTTGAGTAAATTTCACTTGACGAGTAAAATAATCTGCCAGTGCAGGAAGAGTTTTGTACTTAAAATATGAAAATGCATCTGGCTCCACTTAAAATAAGAAAAACAACTTTTTGCACTTTAAATAAGAAATAAAAACAAATGTTGCTTGAATTAAGAAAAGAAACACTTGCACTGGCAGATTTCACTGGTCAAGATGAATCTACTCAAATAAAGTAAAATGTTCTTAATCTAAGTCATTTTAACTCACCTACATATGGTTTTTCCCAGTGTGCTTCAGTTTAAGCATAAAAAAACTTCATGTTTTTTTTTTTAATGAGAACTTCAGCAACAATTAAAGAAAAAATGGTGAAACAAATGATCTTCCACAAAAGTGGCTGTTCTCCATGAACAGGATTTCTGTTTTCAAATGAACACTTTTCAAATCAGCTGAATGAACAGGACGACACATGTGAAGACAAACTTTGCTTTGCCTAATTTATTCATGTTGTTGCCACATTCGTCCATCAGATCTGATCAGATGAAGCTTGAGGCTGAAGAGCTGCTGAAGGTCTTTATGGGACATCTGTGTTTACACAGGCAAAATCTGATTAGTACCAGATTTTTTGCAGACGATTTAAATGACACGGAAACACATGTGAGTTAAATCTGAAGTGTAGAAATCCAACAGTGATCAGATTTTGATGTGACCGGAGATAATAATAATAATAATGCATCAGTTTTATACAGCGCTTTTCTGGACACTCAAAGACGCTTTACAGAGCATTATTCATTCACTCCAGACCCGGTGGTGGTAAACTACTATTGTAGCCACAGCTGCCCTGGGGCAGACTGACAGAAGCGAGGCTGCCAATCTGCGCCATCAGCCCCTCCGACCACCACCACCATTCACGCACACTCCACTATCATACTAGGCAATGTGGGTGAAGTGTCTTGCCTAAGGACACTATGACAGTTTTTGCCACTGGCGCCCCCCTGTGGCACCTGGAATTCCTTGTGGTCTCCCATCCAAGTACTAACCAGGCCCTGCTGAGCTTCTGAGATCTGACGGGTTCAGGCTTTGACGAGCCGGTGTGGCCACAACTGTAAGATACTGTAAGAACCTGGTGGAGCTGCTCTTGTTGACACACCTCAAATCTGCTGTTCATGCCTGAAGTGAAGAAGTGAAGAAGTGAAGAAGTGAGGTGTTCCTGTGTCTCTCTCTCTCCCGCTCTCTCTCTCCCTCTCTCTCTCTCTCTCTCTCTCTCTCTCTCTCTCTCTCTCTCTCTCTCTCTCTCTCTCTCTCTCTCTCTCTCTCTCTCTCTCTCTCTCTCTCTCTCTCTCTCTCTCTCTCTCTCTCTCTCTCTCTCTATATATATATATATATATAAGGCTTTAAATACAAATGTTATAACCATGGAAACAAGCCGGACGAACCTCCAGGCCACATAAGAGTCAGGTCTGTGGAGGAGCAAGCCCTGCTCAGAGGAAATACACTTTATTTTACTTTATACTGTGTAACTTTTTGTAACACCTGCCTGTCCTCATGGAGATGTTTCACAGTATGGCATTAATTACTGATTATTCAACACAGTAAAGTTTGAAACACTGCCCCCTTCAGGCCTCATGAATGTTTTCAGTCCTAAAGAGGAAAAACACATGAGTCAGAATCGTCTTCATCCACAGAGGGAAGAACTAGAACTGAGTGCAAATTAAAACAGAAAAATATATTTAAAATGTCTTTGAGTAGAAATATGGAGAAAAACTGATATTTGTGCATAAGTATTTCTACTTTTTGATCACTCAGTCACACACACACACACACACACACACACACACACACACACACACACACACACACACACACACACACACACACACACACACACACACACACACACACACACAGACACACACACACACACACACACACACACACAGACACACACACAGACACACACACACACACAGACACACACACACACACACACACACAGACACACACACACACACACACACACACACAGACACACACACACACACACACAGACACACGCACACACACACACACAGACACACACATACAGACACACACACACAGACACACACACACACACACACAGACACACACACACAGACACACAGACACACAGACACAGACACACACACACACACACACACACACAGACACACACAGACACACACACACACAGACACACACACACAGACACACACACACACACAGACACACACACACAGACACACACACACACACACACACAGACACACACACACAGACACACACAGGTGAGGTTGTGCTGTTTGTTCAGGGCTGTTGTCGTCTCTGCTCATTTACTCACAAACATTTACTCTGCTGCTGATGCTCCACCTCTCCTCCCCTCTCCACCTCTCCTCCCCTCTCCACCTCTCCTCCCCTCTCCACCTCTCCTCCCCTCTCCATCTCTCCTCCTCTCTCCACCTCTCCTCCCCTCTCCACCTCTCCTCCCCTCTCCACCTCTCCTCCCCTCTCCACCTCTCCTCCCCTCTCCACCTCTCCTCCTCTCTCCACCTCTCCTCCCCTCTCCACCTCTCCTCCCCTCTCCACCTCTCCTCCCCTCTCCACCTCTCCTCCTCTCTCCACCTCTCCTCCTCTCTCCACCTCTCCTCCCCTCTCCACCTCTCCTCCCCTCTCCACCTCTCCTCCTCTCTCCACCTCTCCTCCTCTCTCCACCTCTCCTCCCCTCTCCACCTCTCCTCCTCTCTCCACCTCTCCTCCCCTCTCCACCTCTCCTCCCCTCTCCACCTCTCCTCCCCTCTCCACCTCTCCTCCCCTCTCCTCCCCCTGTCTCTCCCTCTCTCTTCCTCCTCTCCTTCTCTCCCGGTCTCCCCCTCTCCCTCTCTCTTCCTCCTCTCCGTCTCTCCCCCTCTTCTTCCTCTCTTCCTCCTCTCTTTCTCTCCCCCTCTTCCTCCTCTCTTTCTCTCCCTGTCTCTCCCTCTCTCTTCCTCCTCTCTGTCTCTCCCCCTCTCCCTGTCTCTCCCTCTCTCTTCCTCCTCTCTGTCTCTCCCCCTCTCCCTGTCTCTCCCTCTCTCTTCTTCCTCTCTGTCTCTCCCCCTCTCCCTGTCTCTCCCTCTCTCTTCTTCCTCTCTGTCTCTCCCCCTCTGCCCCTCTCCCCCTCTCTTCCTCCTCTCCGTCTCTCCCCCTCTTCTTCCTCTCTTCTTCCTGTCTTCCTCCTCTCTTCCCCCTCTCTTCCTCCTCTCTTCCCCCTCTCTTCCTCCTCTCTTCCTCTCCCTCTCTTCCTCCTCTCTTCCCCCTCTCTTCCTCCTCTCTTCCTCTCCCCCTCTCCCCCTCTCTTCCTCCTCTCTTCCTCCTCTCTTCCTCCTCTCTTCCTCCTCTCTTCCTCCTCTCTTCCTCCTCTCTTCCTCCTCTCCCCCTCTCCCTGGCTGTCACAGCCTTATTAATGGGATAATTAAGCAGATGGTAATGAGCTGGATTAGGCCTAATTATGACAAGATTTGTTTTGGCGTTTTTGTCTCGTGAGCAGCCAGGCTCTTCCACCTCTCTGTTTACCGCGGTGCCGTGTGCAGAGGCCGGGGCAGGTGTGGAGGGGCACGAGGGGCACTAGGGGCACTAGGGGGCACTAGGAGCACTAGGGGCACTAGGGGCACTAGGGGCACTAGGGGCACTAGGGGGCACTAGGAGCACTAGGGGCACTAGGGGCACTAGGGGCACTAGGGGCACTAGGGGCACTAGGGGGCACTAGGGGCACTAGGGGGCACTAGGAGCACTAGGGGCACTAGGGGCACTAGGGGGCACTAGGAGCACTAGGAGCACTAGGGGCACTAGGGGCACTAGGGGGCACTAGGAGCACTAGGGGCACTAGGGGCACTAGGGGCACTAGGGGCACTAGGGGCACTAGGGGGCACTAGGAGCACTAGGAGCACTAGGGGCACTAGGGGCACTAGGGGGCACTAGGAGCACTAGGGGCACTAGGGGCACTAGGGGCACTAGGGGCACTAGGGGCACTAGGGCTGGAGTCAGTGCAGATGGAGCAGAGGAAGAGCTGGACTTTAAGGACGCTCCAAATGTGATTCATGAAGCACCGTTTAGTGTTTATTAGGGTTAGACAAGGTTTAGAGCTTTAGTTTCCATATGGTGGGACATTATATGACTTCATATGACATTATATGACATTATATAACACTATATAACACTATATGACATTATATGACACTATATAACATTATATGACGTGACGTGAATCTCCCTGATGTTAAACACAGTTGTGGAGGACACAGTCTTTCTTCTCCAGCTCATCTGAAGCTCTGCAGAATCACTGATAACATCAGGTGCCTCAGGGGAGCAGGAGCTCTAGTGAAAACTGTTGTTGTGCTCTTAGGCAAAACACTTCACTTACATTGTTTACTATGAAAGTGGAGTGTGTGTGTGTGTGAGTGCGTGAGTGTGTGTGTGAGTGTGTGTGTGAGTGTGTGTGTGTGTGTGTGTGTGTGTGTGTGTGTGTGTGTGTGTGAGTGTGTGTGTGTGTGTGTGTGTGTGAGTGTGTGTGTGTGTGTGTGTGTGTGTGTGTGTGTGTGTGTGTGTGTGTGTGCGTGTGTGTGTGTGTGTGTGTGTGAGTGTGTGTGTGTGAGTGTGTGCGTGCGTGTGTGTATGAGTGTGTGTGTGTGTGAGTGTGTGTGTGTGTGTGTGTGTGTGTGTGTGTGTGTGTGTGTGTGTGTGTGAGTGTGTGCGTGTGTGTGTGTGTATGTGTGTGTGTGAGTGTGTGTGCGTGTGTGTGTGTGTGTGTGTGTAGAATAAATCAATTAAATCAAAAAAGATGATTTAGATGTTTAGTTTGTTTCAGTTTCATTTCTGATGATATGTTTCCTCTCTCCTCTTGCTCACTCCCCCTTCAGAGCTCTGTCCTTACACACAGCAGGAGTGTGTGACGTGTCCTGTTTGGTGTCATGGTTTTGTGTATTATTTAGAAGTGCCGTGTGGGGCCTGGGAGATGTCGGCTCTTGTGGGTCGAGCATTTGACGGAGTTTTCCTGCTAACCATAAGGAAAACCTCCCTAAGTAACTACTCAAACATGCCTAAAGCCTCTTCAGACATGTTACACTGCAAAACAGGCCTATCAAAAATCAGAAAAAATACCAATTTTGAGGTAAAAATGCCCTATTTTAAGTGACATTTTCTGCCAGTGCAGTAAGACATTTCGAAGTTTTCTTAAAACAAGACGAAATATGAATCTTGTTCTTAGCAGAAAACACGAGTTTCAAGTATTTATGGCAAGATTTTTCACCTTATTGTTTTGAGAAGGAAGTTAAAGAGGCTTAACCTGGACTGAGTTAATATAAAAAGTGCTTAGAATAAGTTGTAATATCGAGATAAGATAAATCAGGATGGAATATCTTGAAACAAGTAAACAAAATCGTTATCATTTGGTAGAAAGCTGCACAAAGTCGATTTTGCATAACAGCCCCTCTTCAAGTGACTGTTATGTGACGGTATTACCGCGGCCTACATTTCAAATCTCTTTGTATACACTCCGTCCCAAGTGTGTGTGGCCCCTATTACACCATAAGCTCCCTCCTCTGCTCTCCCGGAGAAAAGAGCCGTCCTGAGTGACCCCCTAGCCCCTCCCCCTGGCCCCAGCTCCGTGACGTGTACTTCAATGTCATTAACACCCATCCCACCACCTTACACCGTAAGCCCCGAATTCCCCCGCACATAATGGCCCCGGCGTCACTCACTCTCATTACTGCCAAGCGTCGTAATTCTTCTAATCTGCCCGTATTTTAGCATCCACTTGTGCGCTTATGAGGGGAAAGGCAGAATTAGTGCATTTGCATGTTTAAGCCAGACACACACACACACACACAGACACACACACACTCACACACACACACACACACACAGACACAGGGGCCCGTGTTGTGCCGGAGCTCCCTTCACTCCTGCCACTCCCGATAAGGAAGCTAAGTCTGGGATTTGGGGCTTTAGCTCATCGTCATCTTTCTCCCTCGGATTTCTCGGCAAAGTGCGCCAAGCATGGGCCGGCAATCTGCACCGAGTTTACACAGGGAGGACGAGGAGGAGGAGGAGGAGGAGGAGGAGGAAGAGGAGGTGGAAGAGGAGGGAAAGGAGAGTAAAACGGATGAAGAGGAGGGGATCCACAGAGGAGAAGAAGGAGGAGGGAAGGGTTAGGAAGGAAGAAGAGGAGGAGGAGGCAGAAGAGGAGGAAGAGAGTAGGGGGTGCATGGAGGAGGAGAAGGAGGAGGGGAGGGGGAGAACGGAGGAGGAGGAGGGGGAAGAAGAGAGGAGAAGCATGAAGGAGGAACAGGAGCGGGGTACGAAGGATGAAGCACGGAGGAGGACGAGGAGGAGGGGTGCTCAGAGGAGGGGGAGGAGGAGGAGGAAGAAAAGGGGGAAGAGGAGGAGGAGGAAGATGGTAGGGGGTCCACAGGGGAGGAGGGGAGGAGTACGGAGGAGGAAGAGGAGGAAGAAGAGGAGGCGTACGAAGAAGGAAGAAGAGGGGGAGGAAGAGGAGAGGGAGGGGAGGAGGAGTACGGAGGAGGAAGAGGAGGAAGAAGAGGAGGCATATGAAGAAGGAAGAAGAGGGGGAGGAAGAGGAGAGGGAGGGGAGGAGGAGTACTGGAGGAGGAAGAGGAGGAAGAAGAGGAGGAGGGGTGCTCAGATGAGGGGGAGGAGGAGGAGGAGGAAGAAAAGGGGGAAGAGGAGGAAGACGGTAGGGGGTCCACAGGGGAGGAGGAAGAGGAGGCGTACGAAGAAGGAAGAAGAGGGGGAGGAAGAGGAGAGGGAGGGGAGGAGGAGTACGGAGGAGGAAGAATCAGCCACTTCTGACCACTGCAAAAGACAGAACCACAGTATGGACGGGGACAGAGGACGACAAACACCATCACTGGATCAAAGATGAAACATGCGACTCACACGGGACGATAAACCGAGACGAGGGGGTGATTTTACTGTCACACACCTGATCCTGTCCTGAGGAGGTCAGACCGGTCAGATGGTCCTTCAGGAGGCAGGACGACAGCGCCAGAACCTGTATAAACCAGACAGGTCACAGCAGCATCACGTGTCCACTCTGAGGAGGGTCACAGGCCGACACTCCGGCACTGACGTCTAACTGTGGGAGTGTCGTGTGTCCATTTGTTATCAAACGTCCTGCACGCCAACTTTTTTTCCCCCCGTGGTTGGAGCGGCGGCACCATCCGAAATGTGATTATGAAGTTTGGACTGAACTCTTTTCAGGACCAGATTTTCTCGGACTGGAGGCGTAGGAGGCGCGGCCTGGTTTAATCCTGGTTAAATCCTGTTGTAGTCCTGTTTTAGACCTGGTTTTAGTCCTGTTTAAGACCTGGTTTTAGTCCTGTTATAGAACTGGTTTAGTCCTGTTTTAGATCTTGTTTAGACCTGATTTAGTCCTGGTTTAGTCCTGGTTTAGTCCCGGTTTAGACCTGGTTTAAAAGCAGGTCTATACCAGGTCAAAACCAGCTCTTAATCGGGACTAAAACCAGGTCTAAAACAGAACTAAACAAGGTTTAAACCAGGTCTAAAACCAGGTCTAAATCAGGACTAAAAGCAGGTTTAAACCAGGTCTATAACAGGACTAAATCAGGACTAAAACCAGGACTAAACCAGGTCTATAAGAGGACTAAAACCAGGTCTAAATCAGGACTAAAAGCAGGTCTAAATCAGGACTAAAAGCAGGTCTAAATCAGGACTAAAACCAAGACTAAACCAGGTCTATAATAATTTAGTCCTGGTTTAGTCCAGGTTTAGACCTGGTTTAAAAGCAGGTCTATACCAGGTCAAAACCAGCTCTTAATCGGGACTAAAACCAGGTCTAAATCAGGACTAAAAGCAGGTTTAAACCAGGTCTATAACAGGACTAAAACCAGGTATAAATCAGGACTAAAACCAGGTCTAAAACCAGGTCTAAATTAGGACTAAAAGCAGGTCTAAATCAGGACTAAAAGCAGGTCTAAATCAGGACTAAAAGCAGGTCTAAATCAGGACTAAAACCAGGTCTAAATCAGGACTAAAAGCAGGTCTAAATCAGGACTAAAAGCAGGTCTAAATCAGGACTAAAACCAGGACTAAACCAGGTCTATAAGAGGACTAAAACCAGGTCTAAATCAGGACTAAAAGCAGGTCTAAATCAGGACTAAAACCAGGTCTAAATCAGGACTAAAACCAGGTCTAAATCAGGACTAAAACCAGGACTAAACCAGGTCTATAAGAGGACTAAAACCAGGTCGAAAACAGGACCTGCTGCGCTCAGGGCTCCGCTACCTCGTGAGTAAATTGTCGGAATAAAAACATAAAAGTGTTGGAATGGTGGTGTCAAAAAGTGTCGGAATGGGGGGGATGTCGGAATGGGGGGGATGTCAGAATGGGGGGATGTCGGAATGGGGGGATGTCGGAATGGGGGGATGTCGGAATGGGGGGATGTAGGAATGGGGGGATATCGGAATGGGGGGATGTAGGAATGGGGGGATGTCGGAATGGGGGGATATCGGAATGGGGGGATGTCAGAATGGGGGGGATGTCGGAACGGGGGGGATGTCGGAAAGGGGGGGATGTCGGAATGGGGGGGATGTCGGAATGGCGGGTGGACCCCCTAAGGAAGAGCGCAGGGAGCAGTCCAAACGGTCAGGTCTGAAAACAAACTCCTGGTCTGGAAAAAGAACCTAACACACATTATCTGAAGACCAAATGAACCTCACTGGACGAGTTGTGACCATGAATAGGCCCAAACACGTCTCCTCACTGCAGAGAGCACACCCGACGTGCCCACCGCTCACAGAGACCTCATTTCCGGCTGAACTTGGACTGCGGTTTCCCAAATCAAACTGCTTTTCTTCTTCTCAACATGTGTTCCTGGAGATTAAGGCTGTAATCTCCGCGCGGGCTTAATAACACAGGGCTACTGCGAGTGTGGGCTAGAACAGAAAATGTGGAGCTAGCGTTAGCGCTTAGCCTCGCTCTGCACTGACTTTAATCCTGTTTATTAAATTATAAAGGACCTTAAAGGATAAAGATAAGAATATTGAGTGGAGGCTTTGAACGATTGAGGCTGGATTTCTCTCCTCCTGTCTTAGCTGCAGTTATGTGATAGTTGTGTTTTTCTAAATGCTGCTCAGTGAGTGCATTACCCGGCGTAGCTCTGGGGTGTTAGCGGCGTTTTCTTGTGCTAATCCGCAGTGCCTGATCCGTGCCGTGGCTGTCAGGCTCAGAACAGGCGAACAGGAGGCTGGCAGGAGGGCTACATGCCCATGGGGACAGCAGAGTCAGGGTCAGGTCGGCTCGGCAAGAAGGAAGATTGTGCCTTTAGTTTATTTCTACTTCTGAGTTTTGCTCAGAAATGATTTCATAACATCATAGTTACAGAATAAAGCAGCATATAAACCTGCAGAAGAAAGGCCAGTGCAAACATGAGGGGAATTGTTACGTCTAATTTTCTCCTTCTTCCACACGTTGCCATGGGCGCCGCCACCATCTCCGGGGTGGTGTCAGTTTGCACTGGTCTGAGTTCAGCTGCTGATAAGTTCATCCTGGAGCACAGGGTCTTTTTAAAGCCTCCAGAGAATTTATATCAGACGACTTCAAATCAGAATACTTCAAATCAGAATACTTCAAATCAGATTACTTTATATCAGATTACTTTATATCAGGATACTTTATATCAGAATACTTTATATCAGAATACTTTATATCAGAATACTTTATATCAGGATACTTTATATCAGAATACTTTATATCAGAATACTTTATATCAGAATACTTTATATCAGGATACTTTATATCAGAATACTTTATATCAGGATACTTTATATCAGATTACTTTAACTCAGATTACTTTAACTCAGATTTTAGCAGGAAACATTCTCTATCCAAATGTTGCTGCTTAATTTAAATTATTTTTTTCCCATTTGTAAGAAAAACATTGATGTAAAATAATCCGTTTTGGCCACAGCGACACAGAGGTGCAGAGGGATGTGGAGGCCGTCACTGCCGTATTGTTTCTATCAGTTTTATTCACAGACTTAAACACGACTGTTCTCCTGATGTCTGAATCCATGTTTCCATCAGTGTTTTTACGTTCACACTGTGGCGGCAGCTGGAGAAAACACGTCCATCCAAACGAGATGTGAGCAGCAGTGGTTTGTGACTGATCTGAGAGACAGTGTGAACTCCTGCTCCTGTTCACCACATAAACCCTGGACATATTTACTGTATGAATCATCTTTTATTATTCGTGGATTTCCCTACAGCGTTTCTCAAGGACTAATCCAGAAGATTTCCCTGTTTCCCAAATGAGCCAGAACCAAACCAGAAGCTTGTGACATCACAGTTTATTCCAGACTCTGTAGACGATATTATGAAAAGTCATTTAAACACACATACAAGAGCCTCCCCTCGCTGTCTTTATGTCATGTTTACATCTGCATCTGTAGCACATAAACTATATAATCCTCTTACTCACAAACTGCCCAAGTTAATGGGCAGGAGTGCCACTGTGCCACTCGCCAACTTGTCACTGAGAGCAGTGGCTAAGAGGATTGTGGGGCTAATCCCAATCAAAGACATAGCATGTGAATTATTACATTCTGAGACGATTCTTTCAGGCGGCTCAGCTCCGGGCTCAGCCAAATCTGCTCATGTCTTCACGATGAGGAATGCGACTCCATTTGGAGGAACTGGAGGCCAAAAGGAAGTGCACTTTAGAGACAAACTACCGGTCAAAAGTCTGGACACGCTTTTCATTCATCCTTCTTCTTTATGGAGCTCAGAGTGTTCATCCACTCATCCCGAGGTTGGCGGTTTGAATCCCTCTCACTGACTCACAGGTTGACAGGGCGATTTCAGCTCCCATAGGTGAGTGCTGTGTCCTTGGGCAAGGCACTTAACCATCAAAACTATAAATGACACACACATTGTAAACCAATAATACACTCAAAATAACTCCAGACACAGACTTGACCTGGCACAGGTGTGAAGTGAAAACCATTTCAGGGCTCTGATATCCTCCATATTCTTCTAAAATGCTGAAATCAGTAAACATAAAGGAAAACAACACTGACTGGGAAGGTTTGTCTAAGGGTTTGACTGCAGGTGTATTTGAAGCTTATCTGGATCTACAACACACCAACTCACAATCACTTTTATTCATCCCCAAGGGGAAATTTTCTTCATTACAGATGCAACCGACCAAGAACATGTAGATAGAATCAAGTTTCTAAAATAAGATAAGATAAATACCAGGGCCGGCCCCCCCATTAGGCAACATAGGCAAATGCTAAGGGCGCCGCCGCTCCACTAGGGGGCTCCGAGCGCAAAAATCAGTGATGGGGGATAAAATCCTCCACTGTCTAAAACATTGTCACAATGAACTGTTTGATTTCTTGTGAGTATCTGTACTCTGGCAGTATTTTTTATTTTTTTTTGCAATCCAAGGGGCGCCACCTGAAATCTTGCCTTGGGTGTCAAAATGGTTAGGGCCGGGCCTGATAAATACAATAAGATAAAAGATAAAAATAGTTCTCTCTGAGAAATTATTTACATCAGTGACATATTTACAACTATACACATGTGTGAGCAGGGAACAGGATATTACAGTAGTTTGTGATTTAAAGTGCAGAGTTCAACAGTTTGATGGCGACAGGCAGGACAGATCTCCTGTGTCTCTCAGTGGAGCAGCGGCTGCAGCGTCTGTGGCTGAAACAGCTCAGAATCAGAATCAGAATCAGAATCAGAATGTGTTTTATTGCCATATGAGTGAACAGGTTCACAACATTAGGAAATTGCTGCGGTACTTGGAGCAGGATGTAGACAAACACTGACATGCAACAAATAATAGAATAAAATAAAGCTAGAAGCTCTTCTCTGGTGTAGGTGTACCCAGAAGAGTGGCCAAAAACACTAATTACGCACAAAAACAAGACAAGGACGACGCTCCGAAACACCAGGGCGACCGTCCGCGGCGCCATCTTGGATTGCAGCTCCTCTGATTGGCCAGCACCTTGTGGAGGGGGCAGGAGGGAGAGTCCAGAATAGTCCTGATTTTGTCCAGTGTTCTCCTGTCCAACACCACCGCCAGAGAGTCCAGCTCCTCCTCCACAACATGTCCAGCCTTCCTGATGATCTTCTCGAGTCCATGAGTGTCCCTCACGCACAGACTGCTGCAGATGCTGCCCCAGCAGACACAGCACATGATGCACTGGCCTCCATAGACTCAGAACATCCTGAGCATCGTCCTGCAGATGTTGAAGGACCTCAGGCTCCTCTGGCCCTTCTTATAAACTCCAGCTCAGATTCTCAAGACTCAGACTCCAGTTAGAGGCCAAACATGTAAAGCACGGCCCTCATGTGACCTGGAGTTCTGAGTGTCAAAGCAGCCACAAATATTTGCTCCTTTATTATGCGTCTTATATTACGCAAAACAGATTTGTGAGCTTTAAGTCCAAATCCAAATCGAGACTGATTCTAGTGAAGTGGAGTTTAAATGTGTGAATGAAATAAAACACAACTCCAGGTACGTTTGTGATGAGGAAATGACATTATAACATGGAGTGCACTGTGGGCCCATTAAATGTGCGCTGTGTAACTTCTCTGATTGTCTCCATTATTAGTTATTGCGTTTCCCTTAATATTCCGCAGTATGGCATTAAACATACCTGCCTGTCTGTATTACAGGTGTTTTTATTGCCTTGAACAATATGCATCCTTACTGTGAGTGAGCTCGCCTCTCCACAGATCTGACCTGTAACTTGGCCTGATGTCACTTGCTGCTTCATAAAAATTGATACATGTAAAATGTTGCGGTTGCCATGGTTGTGTTTGGCTGTTGGCTGAGCACTAAACCTTTTTAAATGTGTATCTTACATTTTAAACTTAACATTTTCGGGAAGCTGTTATAGAGGAAACACTTGGAGTCTCATCACCGACTGAAACAGAGGATTAGGAGAGGCTCACCTGCTCCCCCTGGAGGCTGCTGTGATGCTGATGAGGAGGGACACTTTTGTCCTGAGGGTTGTTACAGTTGTCCTGTTGAGCTGAACTTCTGAGGCTTTTGTTTGTGCTTTTCTGTTCTGATTGTGTCTTCCTGCTCCAGTGGGACAAATACAGACTGACTGATATTAAGTCTCTGCATCAGCATGTGCGACAGGGCTCATAAGTGTGTAATAAGACTTGTGTAATAAGGCCTTTGTCAGACTCACATTGTTGTCATACTTGTGCTGGGAGATTAGCCTGAGAGGATTAGAGAGAAAGCACAGCTCTCATTCAACTGTTTGAATCTGCCTCACTGTTTACATCTGCACGGGCCTCATTATTTCAAACTGAAGGCTTTTTACTAGAGATGCTACTTACTGCTACTACTACTGCTACTACTACTGCATGCTGCATTACTTCATTATTCATACTCTACACACTCCGAGGTAGTGGTGAGCTATTGCAGACTCGGGTTATCAAAAATGAGTCAGATAAGTTCAGAGAGCTTCTGAGATCTGATGAGTTTTATTGTTGATTAGGATCTGATTTTTGTTCCCTCTGATACAGATCAGTGTCAGTGCTCTCCTGGCCAGTGTGTGGTGCTGTGGTCACTCGCAGGAGTACAGTGTTAGTGATCTGTCTGACAGTTTCAGCAAAAAAGTTGGTAAATAATGTAACCATGTAATCATGGCTTCCCCTCATTATTTGCTTACACACAGTTGTGTTACTGTATGTTTGATTTCAAGCTGCAACTAATGATTATTTTAGTAGTGGACTCGTCAGCAATTCTTCTGAATATTAGTCAAATAGTCGCTTATACCCGTTATTTTTAGTGTGCACTGAGATTTAAAAACACATTATAGCCAAATATGATGAAATGTGTTTTTGTTTTTTGTTTTGTTATTTTTACTTTTGCTGTAATAAAGCCTTGTCTGTGACATGTGTGTTGGACACACTGCATCCCTGTGCTGACTCAGTCTGAATGCTCTAAAGGCCAGTATTGATTACAGAGACAGTGTAGTATCAGCACCTTGGACAGCGCTCGGGCCCAGCAGCATCACAGCACCAGGCTGTAAACATGAAGCTAACATGAGGCCATGAAGCTAACATGAGGAAGAAAACTACATGAAAGAGCGGGAGCCAAGTGTGCAGACATAGGCCTGATTTAAAGAGGGGGTATTTGACTTCTGTGGGGCACTGACTGTAACTCATATTTACATATATATATTTATCACCATTAACATGTTAACAAGTTTGGTTTTTTCACTTTCCTTTTTGCCACCCCTTCTTTTACACTGCTCCAGTAGAACTGCACTCTTAACATATATAGTATAGTACACTCTATACTGTATAGTGCCTCATTCACAGAGTCAGTCGGACACAGCTCACAACATTCAGATCACGAAGGGACTTGGATAAAACTGGATCTGTCATAAATAATGATCAGACTGGACTGACACAAGTATTTGTGCTCTAATAATAGTCACACACATTGGGTCACACTGGTCCTCACGTAAACAGACTGGATTCTTCAGCTTTATGTGTGAGGTGTTAAAACGATGTCTCTTTGAACAGATCGACCTGATGGAAGGAGCTAACACTAGCAACTTTACGTAGCAAAGGTTTATTTAAAAATGTTTTCTTCACAAACAGGATCTACAGAGCCATAAACCAGCGCTTCATCAGCTTCATTCACAGGTCCAGTTAAACACCTGTCACTGTTACTGTGTTTTTTACAACTCGGGCCAATGCATTGTGGTCTATGTTGTGGGAAATTAGGAGTGCACTACTTTTTCACCAACTGGACAATATATGTGACATAACCTATGAAAAGTGCAGGAAGTTTTTTTTTTCCCCCCACAAAATACCATTATTTGTGTGTTGTTTAAAACTCCTGCATTCCACAAACGGACTCTAGTGAGCGTTAAACCATGTTCTGCTGTTGTTAGCACACGTTTATGCTTATGAAGAGGAATCATGTTACTTTAGAACATAAGTTAGAGAATAATGTAACACGCCCTGTAAGATTTAGTCCTTTCAGTTACATTCATTCACCTGCATTACACGGTTACTCTTACTTGAGTCATTTTTTGGACCCCGGCTTTGTACTTCTGTATTTATTTAGAATATTTGGCCGCTCCAACAATGTTCAGACGGCGTTCCAAACCGTTATTCCCACAGTTTACCCTGGCAGGCTCCTGTGTGCTGTTTGTTTGACCTGTAATTGGCTGGGCTCACTCCGGGAACAGAGAAACATGCAGTTAATCCCCCTCCAATGTCTGCGCGCTCAGTTAGCATAGACAAAGGCTTGTGGCAGGTCTGTAAACATGCTGCGCTAACGGCTAAAGCTAACAGTGAGCACACAAAACCCTCGCGCGCCCTTTACGATGTTTTTAAAGCACACTGCAGTTCAGCTAAGCCTCATGGAAGTCTGTGTTTGGAAATGTAAATCTCAAGTTATGATAAATGGACTTTCCACTTTCCGTGTTTTGCATAGTTTACCTGTGCCTCCATACACTGTATATTTGTCAAAAGTGGTGGTACTAAGAAAGTTCGACTCACAGCACAAAAATGAACCTTTCCTGAATGTCTTTAGAATGATGTAGAGTTGTATCAGTACAAATATAAGCGCACATAGACTCGTACACACCCACGGAGCACTGTGGAACCACTGCTGACAACACTAATGCACAAGTTTTCATAGGGTATTCTGTCTGTCCACGACCCAGCCGGATAAAGCGGAAGAAGATGGGTGGATTCTGTCTGTCAGTATCATGTAGCCATGTTGTTCAAATGTCATCTCCAAACCAGCTCACAGCTCTGTTACGAGCAGAGGAAGAGTGACTACAGATGGAAGTTTTAAAACCAGCAGAGGGCAACAAATATCAAGTGTCAAATAGTGAAGAAAATGTGTTTTTGAAGTAAACTCTCATCCCTGTTATTGCTGCTGTAGCTGAGAAAACAGTGAGACGGTCTGTGCAGTAAGAAGGTTCCTGGGGGCACTGAGGTCAAATGCAGAGGACACATTTCTCTACAGGTTTAGGGTCTTAACCTTAGTAAAATGCACCTTGAACCAGTTTCTTCCTTAGAATCAATAGCTTAATACCATTCAACATGTAAACAAAGAAGGTCCAAAAAGCACTTCAATAATAAATATTATAGCTGAATGAAGAAATAATCACATTCAGCCAAAATGTTTTATAAAAAAAGGTTTATTGGGTGGGTGGGGAGTCTCTGCCTCAAGTGGAGGAGTTCAAGTATCTCGGGGTCTTGTTCACGAGTGAGGGGAGGATGGAGCGCGAGATTGACAGGCGGATCGGTGCGGCGTCGGCAGTGATGCAGTCGCTGTATCGGACCGTTGTGGTGAAGAGGAGCTGAGCCGAAAGGCGAAGCTCTCGATTTACCTCAATCTACGTTCCTACCCTCACCTATGGTCATGAGCTCTGGGTAATGACCGAAAGAACGAGATCGCGGATACAAGCGGCCGAAATGAGTTTCCTCCGCAGAGTGGCCGGGCGCTCCCTTAGAGATAGGGTGAGGAGCTCGGTCACACGGGAGGAGCTCGGAGTAGAGTCGCTGCTCCTCCACGTCGAGAGGAGCCAGCTGAGGTGGTTCGGGCATCTGGTCCGGATGCCTCCTGGACGCCTCCCTCGGGAGGTGCTCTGGGCATGTCCCACCGGTAGGAGGCCCCGGGGAAGACCCAGGACACGCTGGAGGGACTATGTCTCTCGGCCTGGGAACGCCTCGGGGTCCGTCCGGAGGAGCTGGAGGAAGTGGCTGGGGAGAAGGAAGCTTGGGAGCCCCTGCTTAGACTGCTGCCCCCGCGACCCGGCCCCGGATAAGCGGAAGAAGATGGATGGATGGATGGATGGTTTATTTCATCAACCGAAACTATGCTGACACTAAAAATTATGAATTGATTGAATCTGGTGTGTGGGTGTGTTAGGGGCCAATGTTTGGTTTTCTCATCAGAGTTTGACCCTCTGCTCGTCCTCCAGGTCAGGGGTCACTGTGGGGCCCCTGTGGGGCCCCTGTGGGGCCCCTGTGGTGTTGTGGTAAACTGTGGCGCTTTGACAGCAGCAGGTGGAGGCAAATGCTGCTTCATCACAAAAACACAGGATGTGAGGCCAAACTTTATATTTTGGTTCTCTAGACTATTATCCAATCAGAAAGCAGAATGAGCCTCACGTGAGTCTCTCATTTGTGTTGCCAGTTTCAAAGCTGAAATCCAGTTGGTTTAAACCATAGAGTCTATGGTTTAAACCAACTGGATTGGTTGGATGAATTGGATCGACGTATTGGGCACACCTGCCATAGACTGTGTAAAAAAGTGGACTGAGTGAGTGTGACGTCACCCACAGTGTTCAGCTCTGTTCAAATGAGGCTCCTGTGGCTAATGGTTACAGCAGCGAATCTGGAGCCAGGTCCATATTTGGAAATCGGACCATGAGTATCATAGCAACACAAGAGCCAATCATGATTGGTCGTTAAATGTGCCGCCCTCTTCACTGGAAAGCGTAACTTTATTTCTATCACACTTTTCACACACACATGTCCCCAAAGACGCTTTACACAGCATTTACAGAGCATTATTAACACAGCATTATTTACAGAGCATTATTAACAGAGCATTATTTAAAGAGCATTATTTACAGAGCATTATTTACAGAACATTCTTCATTCACTCCAGACCCGGTGGTGTAAACTACTGTTGTCGCCACAGCTGCCCTGGGGCAGACTGACGGAAGTCCGGCTGCCAATTGGCGCCATTGGTCCCTCCATCCACCACCATCACTCACACACACACCACTTTCACACCTATGGTGCATGTTTGGGGAAAGCGAATTAGCAACGAAACACACTAGCTGTCAATCAAACCTGTTGCTAACGCTAGCGGGAGCGACCTCAGGGATTGATGCATCTGATTGGTCTGTTCATGTTCATATTTTGATTTAGGAACAAAATAGAGGAATGAAATTCAGGATCCTGTGTCGCAGGTTCATTCGAACATTTTAGACCAAAATGATGAGGCCACAGCAGCAGGTCCAGAGAGAGAAGCAACAAGATCTCAGTGTAAGTCACTGGAGCCAGGGGCAGATGGAGCTGGAAGAGCCGCATAGCACCTGAGCTCTGTCCATGTATATATATGTATATAACCTAAAATGACTCAGTGCTGGTGCAGCCTCTGCAGCTCAGAGAGCTGTGACTGTATCTTTTGGTAAAACAGGAAGAACAAAGTGCATTTGTTGAAGACTTCATGTTAGGTACCCTACAACCACATTCAGTACTGTGTCTGTAACAGCTTTGCCTGAAAAGTTCCATAATATGGCATTAATCTGAAGGTGTTGTATTGCTCTACAATGCCTTAAAGTTTGCATTTGGGCACATCTCCCAAACATGTCTGACTTGTAAACAGTTTCTTACCATACTGTGAAACACAAGCAGCATCTCCACACAGACAAGCAGGTGACAGACCCTCCATTAAAAAGTTACACAGTGCACCTTTAAAATAAAAGCTCCTGGATTCTCAGAGAAACCTCCTTGTGCCTGTGTCTGCTGCTGTCTGCACATCTCTGGAGGCTTTATTTGCCCCTCTGCCGGATCTGCTCTGTGGACGGAGCAGATGGTGTTCAGCCCCTCCGTGTGTTAGCGTGTTAGCATGTCAGGGGTTAGCGTGAGATGCTTACTTACCAGGGGCCAGAGGATTAGCGGCTCGGGCGTTTGATAGCGACAGATCTGCGGCTGAGGGGCTGCGGGGCTTTCACTGTGGCCTAAATCACACTAATGCCCAGAGTTTCCCTGGAAAGAATCGGCTCTTCTCAGCTCCTCTCAGCTCCAGGATCCAGAGGGTTTAACGATCTACAAATGCTCCCAATTATTTCAGCTCAAATTCCACTTGGGCTTGGCATGCAGGACTTTTTTTTTAACAATAATTTTAACTTGAGTTGTCACGATACTGAACATTCAAACTCAATTTTGTTACTAAGAAAAGGCTGGACACTGTTTACCAATTCTGCTGCCACAATAATAATGAAAAACACTTTTGTGACGATAAAATGTTTTTATTTTTACTACAAAATAATAGTAGTTCTAATGAAGACCATTCTGTTGTAACTCCTCAGGTAAGTTCATTTGTCCATGTGATTTTATTTGGAAAAATATGCGTCTGTTTAGCTTCCTGTGTTCATCTAATCAAGAACTCTGAGCAAACAAAGGACAAAGGCAGAAAACAGTGGAAATGTACAAAGTTTATTCAGTATTATTAACCCTCGAAGACCAACGACATCGTACACGATACAGAGGAATATGTTTCTATAACCGCGCAGAACTTTCTAACAGTAAAAGACAGAAACTTCCTTTTCCCCTCTGAAAGTGCAGACATAGAGGTTTCCGTACATTTCTGCGGCTTTATCCTACGTCACACTCACGCTGTGTGATGACGGGAGCAAAACGAGTGTCCAATAGGAACTTTGTTTTCCCCAAACTCATGCGCTCCGTCCATTTTGATCGAGCCAAACTTTGCCAAAGAGTGAAGTGAGTCAAGATGGTCGACTCCTCTGACTGTGTGTGTTTATAACGAGGGAAAAAGTCGCTCTAAGTGGAGTTAATTCTCACACACATGGAAAATGACACATCTTGGTGTGTGTAATTGTGCATCTCTTTCTATTTTTATTTAAAGGTTTATTTCAGTCCAAATGAACAAATCCAAATGTAATAAACGCCCTGGAAATGCAGAAGTGCTGTGGCTCTGGCCCTGGACCTGACAGGAGCTGTTTCCAGGACTGGACCAGGAAAGTCATGGAGCCACTGCACTTTTTTTGTTTTTAGGGCAATAAGGAGATTTTTAATTTACTTACAGACTTGATATTTTGCATTTTTGTAGCTAAGGCCCTAAATTTATTTTATTTTTTCATCTCTCTTTCTGGTCCTGTAGCTTCTATCACAGCCTCATGACACAACTACAGCAGCAGATTGTGAAATAACAGGCTGTACTGAACAAAAGGAGGTAGAACACTCCATTAGGGGGTAAAAGGGACAGTTTTAAAAGCAAAATTAAGGAAAAAATCCAGGCGAGGAGAAATGTACTAAAATTGCCCTTAGGTCTTCAGGGGTTAAAATGCTTTATATTGAAATCTTTAGCAATCCGATCCTTGTTTATTAATGGCAACACAACACAGGGACTCAAACATAGAACAGGACTCAATGATGATCAAGTAAATCACAAAACCCGACCCGGCTGAATACACCCTGACAGTATTAAAACACAACAACAAAATGTGATCTCTTTCAAGGGTTATGGAGCTGTTTCCTCGTCACAAACACACCTGGAGTTGGCGCTAGAATCACTTGGGTAATTTCAGACCTGGTATTGCCCATCTCTACGGAACTAAAAATAAAAAAAGGAGCTTGAAAACTACTGCTTCATGACATCACTAGGTGGATCAGAGCATTTTGAGCTTTGGAGGTGTGGACAGACTAATTGTCGGGTTTCAGGTGACATCTTTAACCTCTTGAGACCCTGTGGCCCCACACGAGGACATTACATTTTTGCCTCTTAGCACCATGATTTTCAATTATTTTAAACTTTCACCTGTAATCAACTAAAAACCTCTACAGCAGCTCCCGAAAGTAAAAAAAAACTGCATGGTAAAGTTTAGATGCAAAATTTATGAATAAAACCAATGTATTTATGTACAATAATGTCTCTTCATGTATCTTAATGTCTCTTCATTTGGCATTAAAATCTGACCCATTTTATTGCCCACAGCAGACGAGAGCATCAGGAAATGTCATGTCCTCGTCTGAAGACATTGGGACTGTGTTATATTATTGATTGTACATGTTGTTAGGTAAACTCGGGAATATTTAGATGAGTTTACAGTTATAAATTGCTGGACGTTTCTGCTGCTATAGGGAAACTGCTGCCTGTCTCCACTTTTTGCACCTCTACTTTTTTTTGTAACGATTGAAAACCAGAAAAAATTTAAACTGTGGACCACATTTTCAGGCCTTTTTGTGTGTTTTTAACCTCACTCACTGAACCCCAACCCGCTCCCGGTCGACCTGCGTCACATTTGGCAGGTTTAGGGCTTGAAATAAACAGCTTTTTTGTAATTTATTTATACATTTTAATGTTTTTACATTTTTTAACCAATGGTGTCATACAGAAGACTTACTTAGTAGGTCCTACTTATCCCAAATAGCAAGAAGAAATGAAAAATACACACCAGACAAAAGCTCAGGAGGATAGGTCAATACTGTTTAATACAGATGGATGGCTGATAAAATTAACGTTGTAGGTTTCTGTAGTAACACAGCATGGTCTTGTAATACAAATGATCAGGTTCCATATTTGTGAATTTACCTTTTGGATATGTGTAGAATCCCTCATTTGTCCAGGCAGAATCCACGGCAAAGGGTAGAGTTCAATTTGTCAACTGGACAAGAGTTTTAGGTCTACTTCTATCTGCCTACAAGAGGGAGGAGTTAAACACAGTGATCCCTCGTTTATGGCGGGGGTCACGTTCCAAAAAGAACCCGCGATAGGCGAAATCCGTGAAGTATCAGCTTTATTTTTTACAATTATTATACAATACAAACTGTACTATAGAATGAAACCAAAGATCAAATCCTGTTTTCAGGCTCAAGCATTTAAAAATATAAACGTTTTCTTACAAATAACTATGATAGTTTTTAAAAAATGCTGTAAAATAATCATTTTAATGAATACGAACACGAGGTTGGACATTGTGACTCACGTGTATTTCAGTGCCTCTGACTGAGCCTCTTCCTCCTGACTCCTGTAGCGTCTCTTTCTCCTGAAGGCTGTGGTGCAGGTGTCTTCTCCCGTCGTCCTTATGTTATTTTCCTCCTTCTTTATGGCGCCCATGTTTTCTTTTCTGTGGGAGACGCTCCAAACGGCTCTTTGAGTGTTAAAAGTTGCCGACCCCTGGTCTAAGTGAAAGACCAGTCAACTTTTATCACTTCTAGACTACAGTCCCTTTGGCAAATCAGGATTCAGAACACAATGCACTGTTAAAAAAAATAAAAAAAAAAGCATAAATCCGCGAAACAGCGAAGCCGCGAAAGATGAACCGCGTTATAGCGAGGGATCACTGTACCCCAATTACTCTGAAACGAACCCGACTTGTTTACAGTTTCTGCTGTTCGGCCTCTTGAAGTAGACGTGAGTGTGGGTCAAATGAGCAGAATCACACAAGTCCATAATGAGTGTGTTCACACCTCTTGTCCAGTTGACAAATTGAACTCTACCTTTTGCCGTACGTTTTTTTGATTTTTCATGGCAAAATACAATAGAATGAATAGGAAAAATTGGTCCTCGCCCCACATCTGGAAGCATGACACCCTCACCAATAAGAAAGAGTTACTGAAACATGTGTGACTGAAACAAAACACAGCTCCAGGTCTGTTTCTGAGGAGGGAACATTTGAACATATCTTCAATCTCACACGAGTCCATTCGGCGTAATATAAGACCTTTAAAGGCTGGACATTCCCAAGTACATACAACACGTGACATCATGACGTGCTGCATAGACACGTGACCTCACAGCAGATCAAAATGTCCCAGAGTCCTCCGCCCGGTCACCATGGAGATGAGTGTGGATCATGTGTCTGGTCTGGAGGGTCCTTCACTGCTCTCAGCTCCTTCACTGGGCTGAGGAGGCGCTTTGTTCTGCAGAGAAACCAGGGCAATTACCTGAACCTCTGCACGGACCCTGCCCTCCTCCCCCCTCCTCCCCTGTCCTTCTTCACTCCTTCTTTTCTTCCTCCTCTCTCCTCCTCCTCCTCCCCTCACAGAGGAGGTGTGTAGGGCCCTTCACATGCACACAAAGAAGGGCCACTGCATAATGAGG
Source organism: Odontamblyopus lacepedii (assembly GCA_034769755.1). Classification (NCBI taxonomy): domain Eukaryota; kingdom Metazoa; phylum Chordata; class Actinopteri; order Gobiiformes; family Gobiidae; genus Odontamblyopus; species Odontamblyopus lacepedii. The sequence goes on from CM068349.1 coordinate 2,840,877, forward strand.
CTTTCTGGTTGAAACGAGGCAAATGCCCTGAAGTGGTGCGTGTCTTTGAAGGGCACAGGGCAGTTCCCAACAGTGAAAATGTGTCACTGGGCAAAACACTTTATATTTTCATGAAACGAACAAACAGTCAAGGCCAAAATCAAAAGTGCAATTAGTATTTGCTCTGTGCAGCTTTTCTGACAGAGGTCTGACACCTGTTTCCATGGAGACGAGTTCACGCTGCCTCATGCTTTTGTTCAGATTCATATTCATCTTAAAAGATAAATTTTAAGATTCTTTTACTTAATAAGATGAGATTTTTTTTACTTATATCTTATCTCGATATTACAACTTATTCTAAGCACTTTTTATATTAACTCAGTCCAGGTTAAGCCTCTTTAACTTCCTTCTCAAACCAATAAGGGGAAAAATCTTGCCATAAACACTTGAAACTCGTGTTTTCTGCTCAGAACAAGATTCATATTTCGTCTTGTTTTAAGAAAACTTGGTAAGTGAAAATTTCTTACTGCACTGGCAGAAAATTTCACTTAAAATAGGGCATTTTTACCTCAAAATTGGTATTTTTTTCTTATTTTGGATAGGCCTTTTTTCCAGTGAGGGTCTAAGGTGGTCATGGATCTTGGGCTGTTCCTGTACTGTACTATACTGTAGTGTACTGTACTGTACTGCTCCTGTACTGTACTATACTGTACTATACTGTACTGTACTATACTGTACTGTACTATACTGTACTGTACTGTATTGTACTATACTGTACTATACTGTACTGTACTATACTGTACTGTACTGTGTTGTATTGTACTGTACTGTATTGTACTGTACTGTACTGTACTATACTGTACTGTACTGTATTGTACTGTACTGTACTGTACTATACTGTACTGTACTGTATTGTACTGTACTGTATTGTACTGTACTGTACTGTACTATACTGTACTGTACTGTATTGTACTGTACTGTACTGTACTATACTGTACTGTACTGTACTGTACTGTACTATACTGTACTGTACTGTACTGTACTGTACTATACTGTACTGTACTATACTGTACTATACTGTACTGTACTATACTGTACTATACTGTACTATACTGTACTGTTACTATACTGTACTGTACTGTACTGTACTATACTGTACTGTACTATACTGTACTGTACTATACTGTACTGTATTGTACTGTACTGTACTATACTGTACTGTATTGTACTGTACTGTACTGTACTATACTGTACTGTATTGTACTGTACTGTACTGTACTGTACTGTACTGTACTGTACTATACTGTACTGTACTATACTGTACTGTACTATACTGTACTGCTCCTGTACTGTACTATACTGTACTGTACTATACTGTAGTGTCCTACTCCTGTACTGTACTATACTGTACTGTACTATACTGTACTGCTCCTGTACTGTACTATACTGTACTCTTCCTGTACTGTACTATACTGTACTGTACTCTTCCTGTACTGTACTATACTGTACTGTACTATACTGTACTGTACTATACTGTATTACTATACTTACTATACTTACTATTACTATACTTTTTTTCCTTTTACTTGAGCAATTTCTTGGACCACTACATTGTACTTCTACTAATAATATTTTGAAGTAACGCTTCACACGACAGGAGAATGTGTCCAATTTTCCGAGTTCAAGGAGGCGTGAGCCGACGTTATCTTCGTCTGCGATGTTGAAGCTGCTGCGCTCCTCGTGTGTGTGTGTGTGTGTGTGTGTGTGTATGTGTGTGTGTGTGTGTGTGTGAGTGTGTGTGTGAGTGTGTGTGTGTGTGTGTGTGTGTGTGTGTGTGTGTGACTCTGAGCTGTTCTGTCAGATCAGAACCACCAAACATCAGCAGCGCTACAGTAACAGCCGATAAAACAGAGGTTCAGGGGCAGAGGAGCGACGGACACAGAGACACAAGATACAAACTTGGGATATAGTCAAAATAATGAGAAGATTTTATTCCTCACCTCTCGCAAAGTTGTAAAGTTAAAGTGCAGCGTCTCATCCACATTATCCACAGATCCTACACAAATAATGACCCCAGGCCACAAAACAGCTCCATTAATCCAGTTTGAAATGTTCTTTAAACATAAAAGTGTGTCTGTTTCCATCCGCACAGCGCGCAGATCGAAGTGAAGCTGAAAATCAGAGATCGAGACTCTACTTCCTGTGGACTTTATCTCCTCTTTTCTGCTTTAAAAATCCTGTATCTGAAGTATTGCTCCACATTTCACAAACAATAATAACACAGTTTTCTCCTGTATCTAAACTCAAAGTGCAGAGTCTGATCTTTGAACACTTCAGAGTCTCAAAGCGACTGGTTTTACTGCAGACAGGAAACAGCTGAGGCCATCACAGCCTCACAGCCTCAGATCCTGTGCTCCTCACACTGATCCTGCTGCAGTTTGGGAGATCGGAGATTTTAAGTCTCATAAGATTCTCCTCGTGTTTGTGGTGTGCACTTTTTGTCCAGACTCCACATTAGGGCCCGACTGATATATCGGTTGGCCGATAATATCGACCGATTTGGGCAATTGGAAACATATCGGCGATTGGCCAAAATTTTGCCAATATGGGCCGATCGTCCATGTGGATGTTTTACATTGTTATAAAGCTCAGACTCTATATTCTGCCCATTAAATCCAATTTACAGACAGACAAATGTCCTGATCTGTGGCTCCGGATCAGGATTTATCTGAGGAGTCATTTATCTGTGTCACATGCACACACACGCACACATGCACACACACGCACACATGCACACACACACACACACACACACACACACACACACACACACTCACACACTGATAGCTGTGTTCCGGCCCCTGACTGGCCCCTCTCTCTGCCCTGACCCCGGCTGACCTCACTTCCTCTGGGTTAGAATGGTGTGTTTATGTCCACATTCCCTCGCTCTAATTCTGCGCACGTTTGGGACCCGGAAGTGGCGTCCTCAGGTGCCGGGAGCTCACGTGCAAACGTCTGTGCTCCGCGTGGACACGATCGACGTATATTCACTGGAGACACTGAACCAACATCACTACGGCTCAGGTTAGGAGCCTGGAAGCTGATTTACTCTGACGTTCCACTTTTGAGAGCTTTAAACTCTCATTTGTTCTGTTCTCGTTTGTTGTTCTTCTCGTTTACCCTCTGTGTTTGAGCTCATCCCGCAATTCTGTTTTTGTGATTAATCGTGACACGCGCAGGATCCAGCGGCGTCAGGAAGATGAGTGGATGACAGGGGGCAGTAAACAGAGCAAAGTCTTTGGTCTTTCTCCAATTAAAACTAAAAAGCTCAAACTGAACGGCTTCACTGTTCCAAATATATAAATAGAAATAATGAGATGCTGTTTTACACCCTGCAGACGGAGAGAACTTACAGAGACTCAGACAAAGAGAAAGAGAAAGTGTTCAATGTTTTATTGCATGAGTTCTCTTTGGCTCTGATGATGAAAGGATGAGGAGGGAGAAGAGGATGATGAAAGGATGAGGAGGGAGAAGAGGATGATGAGAGGATGAGGAGAGAGAAGAGGACGATAAGAGGATGAGGGGAGAGAAGAGGATGATGAGAAAATGTGAAAAGTGAAGAGGAACGATGAGCGGATGAAGAGAGAGGATGAGGAAAGTGAAGAGGACGATGAGAGGATGAAGAGAGAGGATGAGGAAAGTGAAGAGAACGATGAGAGGATGAAGAGAGAGGATGAGGAAAGTGAAGAGGACGATGAGAAGATGAAGAGAGGATGAGGAAAGTGAAGAGGACGATGAGAAGATGAAGAGAGGATGAGGAAAGTGAAGAGGACAATGAGAGGATGAGGAGAGAAGAGGAAGAGGAGTGAAGAGGATGATGAAAGGATGAAGAGAGGATGAGGAAACTGAAGAGGACAATGAGAGGATGAGGAAAGTGAAGAGGACGATGAGAGGATGAGGAGAGGATGAGGAAAGTGAAGAGGACAATGAGAGGATGAGGAAAGTGAAGAGGACGATGAGAGGATGAGGAGAGAGAAGAGGAAGAAGAGTGAAGAGGATGATGAAAGGATGAGGAAAGTGAAGAGGACAATGAGAGGATGAGGAAAGTGAAGAGGATGATGAGAGGATGACGAGAGAGGACAATAAGAGGAAGAGGAGTGAAGAGGATGATGAGAGGATGAGGAAAGTGAAGAGGATGATGAGAGGATGAAGAGAGCAAAGGAGACGATGAGAGGATGAGAAGCCGGCTGGTGCTGGGGAAGAAGTGTCCGTGCACCTGCAGTGAGGATTCTGGGCTCTGATTGGACAGGAGGAGGAGTGGGGGAGGAGTCATAGGGCTGAGGTGATGAAGACTGAGGAGCAGATCAACTCCGGAGTCATATTTAAGATTTCACCTCACCTTATTTGATCTATTCTTGTCTATTTTTTTTTTATTATTATTTATTAACAAGGGCCAAAACTTAGTGCTAAATCAAATTACACAATCGTTATTATTAGACAAATAAAAATACATGACAACATTTAGCTAAATAAAAGTTTGAAGAGAAACAAAAAGGGCATTTATATGTGTAAATTGTGGGCTTGGGGGCGTGGCGCTGTGGGTTGGGCAGGTGCTCTTCTTCATGTTTCCCTCCTCTTCCTCACAGTCTCCTGTCAGCAGCCCCCAAACCACAAACCAAACCCCACAACCGCCTGGATACAGGGAGCCGAGACCAACTGCAAATTACAAAAGAGAAACCCAAAGAACGTCTGGGCTTTCATCACAGAACCAGAACAGGAGACTTCAGTGAACTGTCCGTAAGATTGTGGAAGTATAAAAACACTGGACCTGACGGCGCGGTGAGTTATGGTCATTTGGTTTCATCCAATCAGAAAGAAGAATGAGCCTCACATGAGTCTCATTTGTGTTGCCGGATTCAGTGCTGAAATCCAGTTGGTTTAAAGCTAAAATGTCTCTCTGATCTAGTCACTCCAGCACCCGCACCAGTCCTGAGTCGGTGCTAGTGCAGCCGCTGCAGCTCAGGGAGGGAATTCTGGAGGTTCTTTCACATGAAGTCTGTCAATATGAGAATGAGACAAATGTGAATGTGTCTTTAAAGCTCTGACAATACAGGATCAGTAGTGATAGTTGAACCTTTTATAAACACAAGAGGTTTCACACGGCGTATTTAAATATTTAAATATGGAAGCCAGAAAAGCAGAATGCAGTCACGTAGGCTACAGTCGAGGTTGGTGAATTTGAATGCCCAAAAGAGCATTTTAATAAACGTTTCTCCTTTTGCCTGCACTTGGTCGAGGAAAAGGGCCATAAAGACGTCTACATAATAGACTTCTGCTAGTGTGTCACAATTTCTTCTCAGCCTTAAAGACACAAATCATACTAAATGAACCATGTTATAGCGTTGTTTCCTCTTCAAAATGCTGCAGTGCTTCAGCAAACAGGGCTCTTAGTCAGGAGAGATAATGCTGCATTGTGAAAACAGCATATTCAGCTCAAGATTATTCTAAAGCTGCTCATTTCTGTTCTGTGAAGTCCACTTTTTAATTTCAATACGAGCTCAAATGAGCATCTACTCAACACTAGCTTTAGTGTGGATTAGTATCTGCTTTTCGATACTTCTGACGCTATTTTCCAAGCTTGACATTTAGACCACGATGACGCGCTATTATTTCTGTTTCTTAAAGACTTCTGAACACATGCAAGAGCAAACAGGAGTTCTACAAAAACATTTTATTGATTTATTAACAACTGTACATCTCTTTATGCTAACAGCGTTATACTTTGGTGTGGTTTTCGTCTGGGCAGGCACTTTCTGCCACTTTTCACACAGCTTCAGTTGACCCGGTGGCTACCAGGAAAGGGGGCGGGGCTGGGGGGAGGGAAGGCGGGGCTAGGGTGGGGGGGAGGCGGGGTCAGGTACCCGGGCTAACGGGTCCGTGGACGTATCCAGAGAACCACAAGACGACCCACACGGCGCCGCTCGGCTCCAGTTCAGTTCGCGAGCAGCAGTTAGCCTCTAGCGGGTGAGGGTCAACATCAAAACGTCCCCGTGTTCCGAAAACAATCCGACAAAGTCCATAAGAAAGAGACAGAGCAGGACACATAGTACACGGTAAAACCTTTGTATAGACCATTTAAATGTACATCCACGGGTCAGGCCCACGGCGCCCCCTTCTGCTCCGGAGACGCCACGCCCGTCATCAAGTAAAAGCACGGCGACAAAAGGCCATTTCAAAAATAAGATCCCACCGAACGTCCCGCACGCCCTTTAAAAACGCAGTCCTAAAAATCAGCACAGTTTAAAAAGATTCCACCGAGTCCTGGCTAAAGAGAGGAGGGACCAATCAGCACGATACAGCCAGGACATGAAAATATATAGACTTTATCATATATAGAAAAGGTCTTTGATCTGAGCCAATATGTACACTTTTCACAGGCGTCCAACGAGGTCTGTACGAAATGAAGCGCTGCTCCATCGGCGACAAACAGTTCAAATAATCCACACGGCAGAAAGGGCCAGAGGAGGTCAGCAGACAAGGAGGAGCAGGTCAGGTGGAGGTCAGGAGGAGGTCAGATGGTCAGGTGGAGGTCAGTTCGAAGTCCAGTGGAAGTGATGTAGAGGTCAGAAGGAGGTCTGCTGGAGGTGAGATGGTCAGAAGTAGGTGGTCAGGAATAGGGAGGTCTGGTGGAGATGAGGTGGAAGTCAGTAGGAGGTCCAGTGGAGGTGAGGTGGAGGTCCAGAGTAGGAGCTCAGGAGGAGGTCCGGTGGTGGTCAGGAGGAGGTATGCTGGAGGTGAGATGGAGGTCAGGAGGAGGTCCGGCGGAGGTCTGGAGGAGGTCTGGTGGAGGTGAGATGGAGGTCAAGAGGAGGTCCGGTGGAGTGGAGGTGGAGGTCTGGAGTACGAGGTCCGGTGGAGGTGAGATGGAGGTCAGGAGGAGGTCCGGTGGAGGTCTGGAGTAGGTCAAGAGGAGGTCCGGTGGAGTGGAGGTCTGGAGTACGAGGTCCGGTGGTGGTCAGTAGAAGGTGAGGTGGAGGTCAGAAGGAGGTCAGGAGGAGGTCCGGCAGAGGTCTGGAGGAGGTCTGGAGTAGGTCAGTAGGAGGTCAGGAGGAGGTCAGTAGGAGGTCCGGTGGTGGTCAGGAGGTGGTCAGTAGGAGGTCCGGTGGTGGTCAGAAGGAGGTCAGGAGGAGGTCAGTAGGAGGTCTGGTGGTGGTCAGAAGGAGGTCAGGAGGAGGTCCGGCGGAGGTCTGGAGTAGGAGGTCCGGTGGTGGTCAGTAGGAGGTGAGGTGGAGGTCAGAAGGAGGTCAGGAGGAGGCGAGGTGGAGGTCAGGAGGAGGTCCGGTGGAGCAGCTTCAGTAGATGACCTCGTACACTGTGGCCTTCTTGTCTCCAGAGCCTGTGACGATGTATTTGTCGTCTGCAGAAATGTCACAGCTCAGGACGGACGAAGACTCTTTAGACTGAAACAGAAAAATGTACATCAGGCTTCACAGGAGCAAGAGCTGCAGATGGGATCATGATGTAGCAGCAGGAGGAGTAGCAGCAGTAAAAGTAGTAGTAAAAAAAACTAAAACAATTTCCATTAATCCATAATCACTATTATGTTCCCAGTACATTCGATTTGTTCAAATCCAATATTGTTTTTACATTTTATAATTGTTCTGCTGAAACAAATAAAGCTCCAATTAAAAAACAGAGAAAACAAGTGGACAGTGACACATTAAGCTGCACCCGATTCTAACGGCGGAGTCAAAGTACTGCGAGTCAAAGTACTGCGAGTCAAAGTACTGTGAGTCAAAGTACTGCGAATCAAAGTACTGCGAGTCAAAGTACTGCGAGTCAAAGTACTGCGAGTCAAAGTACTGCGAATCAAAGTACTGAGTCAAAGTACTGTGAGTCAAAACATTGCGAGTCAAAGTACTGCGAGTCAAAGTACTGCGAGTCAAAGTACTGCGAGTCAAAGTACTGCGAGTCAAAGTACTGCGAGTCAAAGTACTGTGAGTCAAAGTACTGCGAGTCAAAGTACTGCGAGTCAAAGTACTGCGAGTCAAAGTACTGCGAGTCAAAGTACTGCGAGTCAAAGTACTGTGAGTCAAAGTACTGCGAGTCAAAGTACTGCCAGTCAAAGTACTGCCAGTCAAAGTACTGAGTCAAAACACTACAGGTAAAAGTGCTATGAGTCAAAACACTGTGAGTCAAAGTACCCTGAGTCAAAGTGTGTGATTCAAAGTACTGCGAGTCAAAGTACTGTGAGTAAAAACAGTGCGAGTCAAAGTACTGCGACTCACAGTAGTGTGAGTAAAAACACTGTGAGTCAAAGTACTGTGACTCACAGTAGTGTGAGTAAAAACACTGTGAGTCAAGTACTGTGACTCACAGTAGTGTGAGTAAAAACAGTGCGAGTCAAAGTACTGCGAAAGTACAGTAGTGTGAGTGGTTAGTACCTGGAAGATACTGGCGCCGTACGGGGTCCTCCATGCGTTCAGCAGGTTGTCCTTCCCCGTGCTCACAAACCACTTCCCTGGAAACACAAAATCTGGGCGTCAGAACAATAACAGGGTTTCTGCAGACGGCCGCCTCTCCGCTGCCTCCATCAGACGCACAGCACCCAGTGGGCGAGCTCCACAGCCTGTGCAGCACCCACTGGGAGAGCGCTCTGCAGTGGGGAGAAATAATGAAGGAGAAAGCATCATTATTTTAATCAGCCTCTGATTAATTAGCCGCTGACGATTGGCTAATGATTTAATTAGTGACAGAAGGGCTCTCCGTGTAGCAGCTCTGTGTGGGGCTGACACACTGAGAGCCGAGGGGAGCCCTGCAGGAGAGGAACTCATTAGAACCTGATGTTTTACCGCAGGAGCCAGAACAAAGAGGTGGACGGAAAATCTGCCCATATTATGCTATTTTCTGATCTGTTCTAATGTCGTTTCCTCATCACACACACAGCTGGAGTTGTGTTTTGTTTCATTCACACATGTTTAACACACAAACCTGCAGATTCAGGCCGAGTTCTTCTCTCAAACAAAAACAACGACGTGCTCCGTACACTGAGAAATGAAATAAAACGCAACTCTGGGTATGTTTTCGATGAAGTAAGAACATTGCAACATGGCTTAAAGCTCACAAGAGTCAGTTTTTGTGTAATATAGGAACAGAAACGCTTAAAGTTAACACGTATTTAGATCACCAGATTATGTAGACTTGTACAAGAGGCCTGGGCCGGTATTGTAAACATTCTCTGCAAAAAAAGCTTGTCCGAAATGTAAGATATAAACACTTAAGTCTGTCAGAAAATGACTTAAAAGCAGTGAAATGATCTGTCCGTGCAGCGAGATCATTTTATGTGACAACTTATCTGGAAATAAACGACCTCTAGACGAGAATGAAGCCTCTCAGAACTAGTAAGTCCATAATGAATCTGAAAACAAGATGAAGAGCCTGACGGAAGTTTTAAAATCTTGGCCAGATCAGAGAAATGTGCAGTGCAAAGAGGCTTTGAACACTGGAATAAGGGAACGTTATAACATGGGAGAAGGGGCCATAAAGATGAGTTAGCATAATAATCCTTCTTTGAAATTAGGGCTGAAACGATTCATCGAATTAATCGATTAAATCGAGGTCTAAAACCAGGACTAAAACAGATCTAAAACCAGGACTAATCCAGGTCTAAAACTAAACAAGAATTTGCAGGAGTTGGTTGCTGCATTTATGTAGTTTTAAAAATCATGACAATATCAAGTAATCCAAAGTATTCAGATTACGTTACTCACTTTAAGTAATTTAATTGATTATGTCACAAACTACATTTTGGGAAATGTAATCTGTAATCTGTAGGGGATTACATTTTAAAAGTCACCTTCTCCACACTGATGCTACAACATCTAAACAGAACCGTACATTACATCAAGTGGAAAAGAAACCGTGAGGTGAGTCGACCTGAGCCCAGCGATAATTACGTTTTTCATGTCCAAAACACGTGTATCTGTCAGTGCAGGTGGTGTGGATTTAACATGTGCAAAGTAGACGCGACAATAACAAACGATTACTCGATTATTCGAACAAAATAATCGACAGAATAATCGATTACTGTAATAATCGATAGCTGCAGCCCTATTTGAAATGTTATATTATAATACAGTATATATTCCTGAACTGTAGCATTAACCAGAAATGGAAGCGGACAAGGTATAAAGAATATAAATCACCTTTGCCATCAATACGACTGATCAAATTCAATACTTACAAATGGCCCTAATCAAAGGCACAGAAGCCAAAATCTATAATAATCATTGTGTGAGGAAATGTCCCAAATGTGGGTCTTGTATTCCCGATCATTCCGGGCCTTACCGCAGTAGGCGAACTTGAGTGACAGCACGCAGCTCTCGTGCAGGTGCAGCTGGTACTTGTCCGGTTTGGTGTGGTGTAAGACCTCCACGTTACTGCTCTCCATGCCCACGGCCAGCCACTCGCCCGTGGGACAGTAGCCCAGGGAGAAGATCTGTGCAGCACAACACACACGGCCTCAGTGAAAACCCATTCATGTCTATGCATAACAAGGAACTCTGCACACGGTAAATACAGAGTGAAGGGAACAGAGTGGGAACAGATACGGTCCCAGTGTTTCCTCGAGTGTCCCACAAGCTTCGGCTCGTTCTTTAGTTAATCCGCTCACTTCTGCACGACACAATTAAGCCTGTTTACAATCAGCTATGTTCAATTATTACCATATCTATGTTAAATACATTTAAATATGTCAAATTCACAACAAAGATTTTGAATGTGATTTTTGTACATTTTGACATTTTAGCTAATAAAATTATTTAAATTAACATTTTTAAATAATTACAAAAATGCCCAACCAAGTACTCCATTAGTCTCTGCTGCAGCTGCCTGTGTGTGTGTGTGTGTGTGTGTGTGTGTGTCTGTGTGTGTGTGTGTGTACCTGTGAGGTGAAGTCGTGTTGCTGCAGCTGCCTGTGTGTGTGTGTGTGTGTGTGTGTGCGTGTGTGTGTGTGTGTACCTGTGAGGTGAAGTCGTGTTGCTGCAGCTGCCTGTGTGTGTGTGTACCTGTGAGGTGAAGTCGTGTTGCTGCAGCTGCCTGTGTGTGTGTGTACCTGTGAGGTGAAGTCGTGTTGCTGCAGCTGCCTGTGTGTGTGTGTGTGTGTGTGTGTGTGTGCGTGTGTGTGTGTGTGTACCTGTGAGGTGAAGTCGTGTTGCTGCAGCTGCCTGTGTGTGTGTGTGTGTGTGTGTGTGTGTGTGTACCTGTGAGGTGAAGTCGTGTTGCTGCAGCTGCCTGTGTGTGTGTGTGTGTGTGTACCTGTGAGGTGAAGTCGTGTTGCTGCAGCTGCCTGTGTGTGTGTGTGTGTGTGTGTGTGTACCTGTGAGGTGAAGTCGTGTTGCTGCAGCTGCCTGTGTGTGTGTGTGTGTGTGTGTACCTGTGAGGTGAAGTCGTGTTGCTGCAGCTGCCTGTGTGTGTGTGTGCGTGTGTACCTGTGAGGTGAAGTCGTGTTGCTGCAGCTGCCTGTGTGTGTGTGTGTGTGTGTGTACCTGTGAGGTGAAGTCGTGTTGCTGCAGCTGCCTGTGTGTGTGTGTGTGTGTGTACCTGTGAGGTGAAGTCGTGTTGCTGCAGCTGCCTGTGTGTGTGTGTGTGTGTGTACCTGTGAGGTGAAGTCGTGTTGCTGCAGCTGCCTGTGTGTGTGTGTGTGTGTGTGTACCTGTGAGGTGAAGTCGTGTTGCTGCAGCTGCCTGTGTGTGTGTGTGTACCTGTGAGGTGAAGTCGTGTTGCTGCAGCTGCCTGCCCTCCCTCAGGTCCCAGGAGCGCACAGTGTTGTCCAGGCCCCCGGTCCACAGCTTGGTCCCGTCGTGGGAGATGTCGATGCAGCTGGCCCCGTCTGTGTGGCCCTGGAACTGCCTGCAACACACACACACACACACACACACACACGCACACACATACACACACACACGCACACACACACACGCACACACAGAGTCACAACCTGCTCCACAGCTATACAAGCGTGTCTTTTAAATTGGTGATCACTACACAACAGACCTTTTTTCTCATCATTCTGAAACCCATTGACAGAAACTTTGAGATTTTAAATTCTCACCCCGGCATCTATTTGTTAGCAACATTTAAACAATAGTCAAAGTAAAGTCAATACTTATCACTATTCAAACTAGTACCGACATTCACACATTTCTGAATAGAATGATCTTGAGGAGCTACACTGAAACTGCTCTGAAACTAACTTGTTTGTTGGCTACTGGAAGGTGGTATTGGAACTGGTATTGAGTAGGGACGGGCAGGATTAGTCAATTAATCGATAATTGATCATTAAGAATTTCGTCAATCACGTTCATTTTACTCGACAAACTGAATGTCGGTGTCTGTGTAATGTAGCGTGAGGAGTCGAGGTCTGAGCACAAACACTGGAGCCTCACAGTCCCACGTCTCGGCTCTGTGGAGATCAGTATATCCCTCCTATCTTTTTTTTGAGTATCCCAGTTTCGCATGTTTACGCAGCATCTCCAACGCGACATACACAGAACAGACTCACCATCAGCAGAACATCCTCTGTCACAGAGAGAACACTCATATTCCACTGAGTCGAGTCCTTTAGTCCAACAGAAGCTGAACCACATCAGCACAAGGAAAGAGCTGCTTTTTTTTCCCGCTTACAGTTTATGCAAATGAGCCATGTGGTTTTAAGTTTTGTTTGTGTAAGACGTAAACAAATGTTTAAATCTGCATTAAACACATTCTGATCTCACACTGATGTGGCTCTATAGTGGTGATGGTTTATATGTTATAAAGTTGAGTTTATTTATGCAGATTAGTAATAGTTATAATGATGATGATAATTTGAATATAAAATGTTAATGATTAATCGAAAATCGATCGTTAATCTTCCCGACGATCGATTAAAACAATTTAATCGAATGCCCGTCCCTAGTATTGAGTATCAAGTCTATTCCTAGAGACATGTTAATGGTTTTTCAAACTGTTCCCTCTGATGGGAGCGTTGAAAAGCCCCGTGTCTGACCTGACGAGGGTCTGGTTGTGCAGGTCCCACACGGCGATGTTTCCGTCGCTGCAGCAGGAGAAGCAGACTTTGGCGTCGGGGCTGATGGCGAGGGCGTAGCAGGCGGGCGCCGACGACGTCAGCTCCGCCTTGATGCGCGGCGTCTGTGAGGCCAGGTCCCAGATGGTCAGGGTGCTGGCCTCTCCGCCCACGATCAGGGTGCGGCCGTCAGGCAGCAGCTTACACGAGCGGATGTAGTTGTCCCGGTTCTGCAGGACACAGAGTGAAGTTAGGAAGAACAAGAAACAACACGATCAATTCTAAACTCTTGGCAAACTCACTGATCCTGATCACTTCTATAGATCGTATTTCCTTAGCAGAGAACTGAATGGACAAAAGCTGGTTTTACTCTTTGGTCTTTATAATTCGCTTCCATGTTAGAACAATGTGGCCCCCATCACAACAAACAGCCGTGTCGCTGTCCCCTCCTGTGGAGAGCTGCACGTTTGGACAGCAAGCTGCAAATTTTTTCATTTGTGCCAAAATGACTATGTGACGTTGCCAAATCCTGCGCGTGTCAGTGATTAAGAGGATAAAACTGAAGAGCGAAGTGCGTACAGAGCAGTGGACGTGCACTGGTGGAGGCGACTATGGGAGCTGATCAGCAAAATTGTGAATCACTCCGAATACAACATTGAGAAGTTAAAAGGAAAAGCAGCTATAACACAGTGCATAATGGAACTGTAAGGCACTCTTAAAAGCTCAGTCACAACTGAACCAGTCCCAGAGCCTTAACCTGCAGACAGTTTGTTTCATTCTCAGTTTATGCACAGGCCTCATGTGAAGCTCAGAACCTCCAGAATTCCCTCCCAGAGCTGCAAAGGCTGCACTAGCACTGACTCATGTTTACTTCCCTTTGATTAGCTGAGGTCTCTCCATTAGCCGCCCTGTGATTGGCTGAGCTGGAGCATTAGCCACGCAGGGCCCTGCTAGGCCTCCTGCTCACATCGCTCATCTGGAGCTGGAGCACAGAGTTGAGACAGAACAGTGCTTATAAAGCCATCACACGGCACTTTTAATTCAGCCGGAGCTTAAGCAGCCATATTGATCTGTCTGCTCACCTGGAGCTGAGCCAGGCCACAGCTGACAGCAGCGTGAAGCAGAGCCAAGAGTGAGGCAGAGGAGGAGCTACTCGGAGACTGTCCCCGCCTCATGAATATGTGCTGAGCCCAGTGTGTTTAGTCCCCGCTGATGTAAAGCTATGCACTGTGAAGGCTGTGGGACCAGCTCCAAGGTAAACACTTCCTAGAAACATCACTTATCTCAAGAGTTTGTATTAGGCGCTGCTTTGACCTCTGCAAAGTTTGGGAAAACAATTTCCATTATAGAACCACGCTTATGAAATCAGTATTCACAATGCACAAAGCACAACTTTAAACTTTCAATTTAAAGAAAATAGGATTTTTGTAATTATAACAGTTTCTAAGAAATCTTGTTGTGGTGACAGGGGAGTGGAGGAGAGATCTGGAGAGACACTGGGAAAATTAAGGTTCTACTGCAACTGCCCCAGCTTCAGACAGGTCAGATAAGCAAATGTTTAACATATATTACAATGTGAGAATAATAAGATGCTATTTGAGTCATGTGCACTTTTTCTAGGGAAGGAACAGTATGATTTTCATATTAAATTCTATAATCACCTCATTGTGCCTGATACGACTTGGCTCAAATCACATAACTTAGAACCTATGTAACATAACCCTGATAACAATTGCATTTTTTTTTTAATTACTGAAATCTTTGGGCATGATGTCACGTCTATTCCTGTTAGAATCTGATGTTTCAGTTCTCAAGACACTTAATTATCCAATCAGAAAGCAGAATGAAGCTCACATGATTCTCCCATCTGGGTGATCAGTTTCAATTCTGAAATCCAGTTGGTTTAAACCTTAAAAGCACCTGCAGATTCAGGCCTATGCGAGTGTTACTTTACCAGAGCCAAACATTTTAGTCATTCTGCCTCAAGGCACTGGTGTGATGAGAATGCCCCAGAGACCAGAGAACACCAAACCACTGCTGACTCCAAAACAGTGAAGATGGAGGCGACAGCAGATCATACTGAGCTGCACATGAGTCTAGACCACATGACCCATCTGGACATGACCCACATGCCCCGCCTGGACATGACCCACATGCCCCGCCTGGACATGACCCACATGCCCCGTCTGGACATGACCCAACCAATGAGCACCAGATAAGTTCCTTTTCCAGAAAACAATGGACCTGTGCCCTCCCTGCTCAGGTCTGTGCCCTCCCCTCTGTGCCCTCCCCTCTCAGGTCTGTGCCCTCCCCTCTCAGGTCTGTGCCCTCCCCTCTGTGCCCTCCCCTCTGTGCCCTCCCCTCTCAGGTCTGTGCCCTCCCCTCTGTGCCCTCCCCTCTGTGCCCTCCCCTCTGTGCCCTCCCTGCTCAGGTCTGTGCCCTCCCCTCTGTGCCCTCCCCTCTCAGGTCTGTGCCCTCCCCTCTGTGCCCTCCCCTCTGTGCACTCCCCTCTGTGCCCTCCCCTCTGTGCCCTCCCCTCTGTGCCCTCCCCTCTCAGGTCTGTGTCCTCCCCTCTCAGGTCTGTGCCCTCCCCGCTCGGGTCTGTGCTGCTCAGGTCTGTGCCCTCCCCTCTGCACCCTCCCCGCTCGGGTCTGTGCTGCTCAGGTCTGTGCCCTCCCCGCTCAGGTCTGTGCCCTCCCCGCTCAGGTCTGTGCTGCTCAGGTCTGTGCTGCTCGGGTCTGTGCTGCTCGGGTCTGTGCTGCTCGGGTCTGTGCTGCCCGGGTCTGTGCCCTCACCAGGCAGTCGAGCTGGGACACGGGGCTCTTGCTGCCCGGCTGGCTGATGTCCCAGATCTTGACGCAGCCCTTGCCCCCGGTGTAGACGTGGCGCGTGGGGTTGCTGATGGTGACGGCGCACACCACCTCGCCGTGGCTCAGCGTGTTGATCTGGCGGGCGTGGCGCGGGATGCCCGGGCCTATCAGAGCGTCCGGAGGGAAAGGCACCGGCTGCATCTGCCCGTCTGCGCTCACGTGGAAGGAGTAGGCTCTGAGGAGGAGACCACACCGGGGTTAAAGGTCAATGTGCCTCTGACGGGTTCTGGTGCTTCTCTAATTTAGACTTCATTTGGTGGATAATACTTGGTGTAAATATAAATGAGAGTTTTACACAAATCAAGAAACTATTTGTGAAGAAACATTGAAAAAATATGTTGAAAATTGCAATTAGAGTTATATTTTAGACAGGTCCATCAACACCCAACACCAAACTAAAGCCTGATAGATAAAGTTTAATGCTGTACTATGGAACATTCAACACAAAACAGTAATATCTCCACATGCAGGTGGCTACACAGTGCACATTTAAATGGCAATGTCGGTCTTATTCTGTTGTAAGATTGGTTTCTGTCTGAGTCACCATGGGGATGGATGCAGGCCGAATCTGAATTATTTAAAAACTTGGGAAAAACTTTTCTGACAAGCACTGTGATTTTCATTAGATTTGTGATTTATGTTTGAATAATAGGATTCTGTTCAAAGTTCACACTTAAAACCCGTCGAGAAGAATTGAGAAAAAGAAACTGAACTGACAAACTAAGGCAACAATGGCATTTCAGAACATGTTTGCACAGATCTAAAGTACAGGGTGAGCAGTTTTGACTTTTACAATCTCCTGTCAGAATAAGACCGGAGATTGTATTGATTGTGGAGGAAATGATGGTTCTTCAAATATTATATCCAAATTCTGCACTAATGAGCTCTAATATCACAAAAAGACCTCTATTCAAAACTTTACAATAGGATCTAGAAAGGCAGATCCTGGCTCAAGTGTCTGAGATGATCACAATTACACATCAATATCGGGTCAGAAGGACTTTATTACTCACGGTTTCCCCCCTGAGATGGAGGTGAGGCTGGCGGGCAGGCCGGCCGCTCTCATGTGGGGGTGTGGGTCGAAGCCTCCCTAGGTAAACACAAGGTGAAGAGCTCAGTGAGTCAGAAGCCTGGAGGGGGACGTCTGCTGACACACAAGCCCCTAAAACAAGCCCCGTCTCCGGGCAGATCCCCGAAAGGCGCAGACGCTGGTTCTTTGCATTCAGACGAGCGTTACACGGGCTACAGCGCCGCCGCTAATGCTAATGAAGGACCAGAGTTTCAAACACGAGATGCACCGAGCGCTTTAAAGCCTTTAGAATGAGAACCAGGAACCAGGAACCAGGCCACTTCAAAGTGCCAGAGCCGCTTTGTGCTTTGTGCTCGTTCATTAAGCAGAGGCAACAAGGAGCATCAGCCGCAAACACACAGAGAGGGAGAGAGGAGGGAGGAGAGAGGGAGAGGAGAGAGGAGGGAGAGGAAGACAGGAGATGAGAGGGAGAGAGGGAGGAGAGAGGAAAGAGAGGAGAGAGGAGATGAGAGAGAGGGAGGAGAGAGGAAAGAGAGGAGAGAGGAGATGAGAGAGAGGGAGGAGAGAGGAAAGAGAGGAGATGAGAGAGAGGGAGGAGAGAGGAAAGAGAGGAGAGAGGAGATGAGAGAGAGGGAGGAGAGAGGAAAGAGAGGAGATGAGAGAGGGAGGAGAGAGGAAAGAGAGGAGAGAGGAGATGAGAGAGAGGGAGGAGAGAGGAAAGAGAGGAGAGAAGAGATGAGAGAGAGGGAGGAGAGAGGAAAGAGAGGAGAGAGGAGATGAGAGAGAGGGAGGAGAGAGGAAAGAGAGGAGAGAGGGAGGGAGGAGGGAGGGGAGAGGAGAGAGGAGGGAGAGGAAGACAGGAGATGAGAGAGAGGGAGAGAGAGAGGAAAGAGAGGAGATGAGAGGGAGAGATAGGGAGAGAAAGATGAAGAGAGGAGAGAGGGGGGGAGGGAGAGAGGAGAGAGGGAGGGAGAGAAAGAGAGGAGAGGAGAGAGAGGGAGGGAGAGAGAGGGAGGGAGAGAAAGATGAAGAAAGGAGAAAGAGGGGGAAAGAGAGGAAGAGGGTGAGAAGAGGAGAGAGGAGGAGAGAGGAGAAGAGAGGAGGAGAGAGGGGGAGAAGAGGAGAGAGGAGGAGAGGAGGAGAGAGGAGGAGAGGAGGAGAGAGGGGGAGAGGAGGAGAGAGGAGGAGAGAGGGGGAGAAGAGGAGAGAGGAGGAGAGGAGGAGAGAGGAGGAGAGAGAGGGAGAGGAGGAGAGAGGGGGAGAAGAGGAGAGAGGAGGAGAGAGGGGGAGAGAAGAGGAGAGTGGAGGAGAGAGGAGGAGAGGAGGAGAGAGGAGGAAAGAGGAGAGAGGAGGAGAGAGGAGGAGAGAGGAGGAGAGGAGGAGAGAGGAGGACAGAGGAGGAGAGAGAGGCGCTCAGCTTCCTCAGAGTCATTAGCTGTGAAGAGTGTGGAGCTGCTGAACTTGTGTTGCTCCGTATCTACAGATGTGATCACGGTTTTAACCTTCAGTGATGCACAGACACTGGGGCTCATTAAAACCCGTCCAAACTATGGGGATGTACTTAAATTAAACTGTAGCATAAAGCTGTACATTCAGATGAACTTTTACATGTTCGTTGGAGGAGCGCTGACTTACTGAACACCATTTGGACTTTTCACTGCTCAAAGGAATTTTCTAAGGCTGTTTTTTTTTATTACTGCACACACTTTTCACTCGTGTTTGGCAGGTGTTTATCACAGTGTGGGCACTAAAATCTGCAGACACACACACATGTTGAGGACCTGCCGACCTTATGGGGACGCAAACCAGGTCCTCAGAATGTAAATCCTTTATTATTCGATCACCAACATGATTAAGAGATTTGAGTTCAAACAGGCTTAGGCCTCATTCAAATCAACTGCATTAGTGTCCACTCTACGGCCATTTCACACATTCACATTCACACTGAGGGATGTGGGAGCATGTGTATGTGTATGTGTGTGTGTATGTGTGTGTGTGTGTGCAGGGGTGTATGTTCAGGCAGTCAGTATCTGCGTGAAACTATGACACAAACTAAACAGAGACAGACATGTGCTCTCCCTCAGGTCTGCTTCAACACTGATGGGAGTCGTCAGAATAAACGGAGCTCCTTACGATGGGCGAGCGTCCGTAGGCGGCCGCCGCAGCAGCGCTCATCTGCGGGGAGATGAGGCCCGGGTACCCAGGGCTGGTCAGGGAGCCGTTGATCTCGTGGTGCCCCATCATGGCGAAGGGCCCGTAGGAGCCGGCGATGGAGAGGGGGGTGCGCAGGGCCGGGGCAGCTGGGGGACAGAGGCGTGGACAGGGTTAAAATACAATACAGTACACGACAGGGCTTTATTTTATTTTATAGAACACACCCAAAGCTAACAGGGCACTTCCTACAGTCGTGTGACCCCAGAGGAAGTTGAATCGTTCGTGTTTGTCTCTTAACCCCTGAAGACCTGAGGGCAGTTTTAGTACATTTCGCCTCGCCTGGATTTTTTTTCTTAATTTTGCTTTTAAAACTGCCCCTTTTACCCCTAATGAAGTGTTCTACCTCCTTTTGTTCAGTCCAACCTGTTATTTCACAATCTGCTGCTGTAGTTGTGTCATGAGGCTGTGAGAAAAGCTACAGGACCAGAAATAGAGATGAAAAAAAAAAAAAAAAAAAAATAATAATAATAATAATTTAATTTAGGGCCTTAGCTACAAAAATGCAAAATCTGTAAGTCTGTAAGTAAATTAAAAATCTCCTTATTGCCCTAAAAACAAAAAAGTGCAGTGGCTCCATGACTTTCCTGGTCCAGTCCAGGAAACAGCTCCTGTCAGGACCAGGGCCAGAGCCACAGCACTTCTGCATTTCCAGGGTGGAAATTACATTTGGATTTGTTCATTTGGACTGAAATAAACCTTTCAAATAAAAATAGAAAGGGGTAATTTTCCATGTGTGTGAGAATTAACTCCACTTAGAGCGACTTTTTCCCTCGTTATAAACACACACAGTCAGAGGAGTCGACCATCTTGACTCACTTCACTCTTTGGCAAAGTTTGGCTCGATCAAAATGGACGGAGCGCATGAGTTTGGGGAAAACAAAGTTCCTATTGGACACTCGTTTTGCTCACGTCATCACACAGCGTGAGTGTGACGTAGGATAAAGCCGCAGAAATGTACGGAAACCTCTATGTCTGCACTTTCAGAGGGGAAAAGGACGTTTCTGTCTTTTACCGTTAGAAAGTTCTGTGCGGTTATAGAAAACATATTCCTCTGTGTCGTATATGATACCGTAGGTCTTTAAGGGTTAAGTCCCATTGTTTTGAGATATGAACAGTTTGAAATAAAAATGATTTAAAGGAGACATACAGACAAAAAATGTGAAAATCCTGAAAAAGTTCTATATTCATGGCCACTCATTTCAGACAGTCAAACCCATATATTACATAAAGTTTAAGTGTACTGCAGATGCTTCTTTCACAGCCGCATCTGTAATTACACATTTACAGAAAATCCGTACAGCCCCACCACAAAAAACCACATCCACGTCAGAAGGCGGCGTCTCTTACCCAGTGCTTCCATGCCGGGGGGCTTGCCTATGGTGAGGGGCCGGAGTCCAGGGGTGCTGCTGGTGCCCGGGGTGGGGGCCTCGTTCCTGGGGGTGGGCGTGTTGGATTTCAGGCTGGGTGTGGAGGACTTGTCGTTCTGAAACAGAGAAGCACTTTGGGTCGAGCGGAGTCGTCTTACGAACACGTCGTGCGCTACTGATGATGAGTAACTAATGATACTCTGGATTTCTATGGGGGAATGTTCAGCTTTTAACAGGGTTTTATTCTGAAAACTGAAGAAAAAATACAACGTGGATTTAAACGGCACATGTTCAGGAGCCTGTGGTCAGTCCGAATGTTCACGGTCCACTTCAGGAGTTTGATTTTCAACACAAACGTGACGGTGACGACCTGAAAAACTGGCTTGTGATGGTAAGTTCACCTGTTTAATTCCAACTAAAGCAGCTCTTTCCCATCTGATTGTATTATTATTATGCGTTTTTATTATTATTTATTTCATTCATAAAGTATAAAATGACACTGACAGTATAACAATACACAATATGAATGAAAAGGAGCAGAAATGTCCTTTTTCTGGACACATTCACACGGATAATCACTGTGGAACCTTTCAAACAAGTGCATTTCATTTCAGCCACAATTATGGATCAAGTGCAAACAGAAATCTCCCCTTTTACGCACAACAACTTAGTTTTCTTTTTCATACATTCACATCGCACTGCAGCAGCAGTGGCTGAGTGGCAACACTCAGGCCTCACAGCAAGAAGGTTGCGGGTTCGATCCCTGGGTCGCCCGGGCCTTTCTGTGTGGAGTTTGCATGTTCCTCCCCGTGTCTGGATGGGTTTCCTCCGGGTGCTCCGGTTTCCCCCATCAACCCAAAACATGCAGCACCCCTATGAACTAACATCAAGGACCATGTTGTCCACCCTCCTGTGGGCTCACCACCCGCAGAGGGGTTCATAGGGGGGGTCAGGTGCTATGAGTATTGGGCAGTAAGCTGCCCCCGCGACCCAGCCGGATTAAGCGGGAGAAGATGGATGGATGGATGGATGGACATCGCACTGGTTTTTTTGTGTTTTTTAATTGCCGTCATTATACTTGATTCTTTGATTTCTCTTTCAGACTCTTCCATAACTAAACTCCTTTCACAGCGACACTTCGCTCCATCACTTTGGTTCTGAATCTGGGTTTTTTTAAACACGTCGGTTCCTTTTAAATTGTAGTGTCTTGTTCTCATCTCAAACAGTCTGTGAATATTTACAGGAAACACTTCGCACTTTGCTTTGTGCAGGACTTTGAGGAGACTGAAGTTTTCACACATTTTCAACACTTTATGTTTAACAAATAATGGACTGGACGGCTCCCTGTAATGACTGTTGGCGATAATTCTCAAGGCCCTTTTCTGTAAAATAAATAAAGGCTGTGGGTAAGTTTTACATGTTGACCCCCAGATTTCCACACAGTACATCAGATATGGTGCAGTTATAGAGTTATACACGGTTCATAAAGCTGCACTATTGAGTGAGATTAGAAATATTAGCTCAAATTAAAGTTTAACAAGTCTCAGATAGAGCAGTGCTTAGAGTTAGCATCACACTCCATGTCATGCCAATGCAAACTATTCTCTTCTAACTCTCTTCCAATCTCTATTTTTAAATTTTATGATTATTTATGTTTTGATTTGTTTGTATTGTGATTTTAATGTACTTCTTGTCCTGTAAAGCACTTTGAATGACTTTGTGTACGAATTGTGCTGTACAAATAAACTTGCCCTGCCTATTCTCTCTCCTCTCCACAGATACGACCTGTAACACTGCGCGGTAGCGTGCCTGCCTCGACAAGTTCACCATGATATTGTGGAGCAATAATAACATCTCCATGGAGACAAGCAGGTGCCACAAAACCAGGAATGTGGCTCCGTTTACCGCCCATAACAGTCAAACAGAAACGAGGCTCTTCCAGCAGGAACTTGCACCGACAACAAGGAGGAAAACGCGAATAAAAAACACTCTTTTAGTACTTTCTTTTCTATTCCCATGTATTCTGACAGACCTTCATCACGACATGTTTCTATTTAAACATACCGGTTCTTTTTACACGCTTTAGTATCGCTAATACTACCCCCATCTTTTATATTTTTTCCCCCAGAGTTGTGACAGTGACAGTCCATCCAGAGGCCACACACAAAACATTACCTGCAGCCACCGAGATGGAAATGATTTGGCCAAAAGAAATATCCTGGTCATACGTAGGCAGTCCGGGGTGTGTTTTAGCGTCATCTCTTTGAGCTGGTGCAATGAACTTGATCGGTAACTTTATGGCGTTCTCCGCAAATCGCCCACAGGACCGAACGAATGAAGCACGAAGGGTCCGCGAGGCCTCCGAGCGCAAAGTATAATACAGTCGTGACACAAATATGACATTTTCCTGAGGCTCTGCTGCTTCAGGGTTTTTTTGGTGTTTTCTCACACGTTTTTATGGTTTACTCAAATATAATTACAAGTGTTTCATAAGTATCAAAAGATTTTATTGACAATTACACTGAGTTCATGCAACAAGTCAATAATTGCAGTGTTGACTCTTCTTTTTCAACACCTCTGCACTTCTCCCTGCAGCTTCAATCAGCTTCTGGACCAAATCCTGACTGACGGCTCCATTCGTGCATAATCAACGCTTGGACTTTGTCAGAATTTGGGGGTTTTTGTTTGTCCACCCGCCTCTTGAGGACTGAGCACAAGTTCTCAATGGGATTAAGATCTGGGGAGTTTCCTGGACCTAAAATCTTTATGTTTTGTTCCCCGAGCCGTTTACAGTAATTATTCTGTTTGCTTTATGGCGAGGTGCTCCATCATGGAAAAGGCTTTGTTCATCTCCAAACTGCTCTTGGACGGTTGGGAGAAGTTGCTCTCAGAGGACGTTCTGGTACAAAAATTAATATCTGTATCATTCTCAAAGCTTTTGGCCACGACTGTAGGCTCTCACTTTATTCATGTCGGAGAAGCGGAATGTTTGAAAAATAGTAAAGCGCTTCTAGTCCGACAATGGGGGAAAAAAAAAAAAAGTTGAAGTAGTGGGACACTTGAAAAATAATGTTTCTGCTGCTATTCCGACAATTAGACGTCAATGTTTAAATACAGTGATCCCTCGCTATATCGCGCTTCACCTATCGCGGCTTCGCGGAATTTTTTACAGTGCTTTTTTTTTTTACAGTGAATCTGTATCTTGTTGATAAAGAAGAGGAGGAAGGACTAACACTTGGTCGCTTAGCAACCATGATGAGAATGGCCACTGAACTTCAGCGTGCGGCACAAGAATGGGACCCTTTGATGTGTCGTTCATTGCAGTTCTCAAATATAATTGAAGGTGACATGTCCGTTTATAAAAATCTTCTTGCTCAGAAAAAGAAAGAGTGCCAACAACTCCCCATAACGATGTTCTTCTCTCGGAGAAAGACCCCTGCGCAGCCTTCAGTAGAAAAAGACGCTACAGCGCAGCGGAGTCAGGACGAAGAGGCGCAGCTGGAGGGACTGTGAAATACGCCAGTGACAATGTTTCCTCCTTGTGTTCATTACTATATAAAAAATATTGTTTTACAACACCGTTCTTTAAACTATTATAGTTATTTGTAAGAAAACGTTAATATTTCTATTTCTTAAACACATTTTGGGCCTGAAAAGAGGTTTTATTTTTTGTTTCATTCTGCAGTAAAGTATTGCATTGTAAAATAACAGTAAAAAATAAAGCTGATACTTTGCGGATTTCACCTATCGCGGGTTATTTTTGGAACGTGACCCCCGCGATAAACGAGGGATCACTGTAGCGGCAAGTAACCGTGGTCTTATATCTGTACAATCCCTCAGTGTTCCATGTGCTCTTCTACTTCTTGTGATAGGCCTACAGCTCAAGATTATTCTAAAGGATGTGACAATAACTGAAATATCGTGATATGGTCCGGTCAAAGGTCTCACAATAATATCGTGGAGCGTCACAATATATCGAATCCCAAGTGTCTTTGCTTAAATGAACAGTTCTGATGCAGAAATAGCTAAAAAAAAAACAGAGGGAACTACATAGACCATGATCCTTTGCTCCGTTTCAGTGCAGACGACACGAAGAAATAACTGTTCTCAGCACTTTTACATCTTTATTCTTTAGATTAAGTCTGTGAAGCATTTTTAGAGGGAAAAAGTTGCAGATTCACAGTTTTATATTGTAATAAATCTGGTACAGTGAGATGTTTATGGTGAAAATATCGTACAGATTAAATGTACCAAATGACCGGTCAAAGCATTTCAGAGTCAGTCTTGTTATTCTGTAGAATATCGTAATATCGTGAGCTTTCCCACGAGGTTCATACCGTGACGATATCGTATTGTGAGACTTGGATATCGTTACACCCCGGTTCTAAAGGGATTCAGGAAAGCTTCGTTTCTGTCCTGTCTCTGAGACTTTTTTAGTCTCTTTTCCTGCTCAAATGAGAATCTAGTTTTGATACTAGTTTTTGGATTGATTAGTATCTGTTTTTTCCAGACTTTCCACACATTTATTTGATTTATTATAGGCATTCACCACATTTTCGCCATTGCGTCTCTGAGTATCCGATGGGACCAGGAGAGGACGGGGGAGATGGGGCTGTGAGACGGTCAGAGGAGGAGGAGGAGGGAGTGGAGGAGGAGGAGGAGGAGGGGATGGAGGGGGTGGGTCAGGTTACAGCGCACTGTAAATCTGCCCCGCGGTTTATGTTCAAGCGATCCACTCTGACCGGTGCTGGGGGTTAGTGTGATCTGCCCCACTTAGAGAGAGAGGGGGAGATATGGAGATGCGAGGGAAAAGTGAGTGATGGACAACGGGGGGAGGGGGGAAGGAGGGAGGAAAAGACAGAAGTGGAGAGAGGAGAGACAGAAGAGGAGGAGAAATGTAGAGAGGAAGAGGAGGAGGAGAGAGAGAGAGAGATCTGTGGGATATTTACAGCCTGAAATGAGCATTTATTGGGAGAGTCATAAAGGAGAGTGAGTGGGGTTGGATTTCCTCAGAGTGCCTCCACCCACAGACACACACACACACACACACACACACACACACACACGCACACACACGCACACACACGCACACACAGGCACACACACACACACACGCACACACACGCACACGCACACACACGCACACACACACACACATACACACACACACACACGCACACACACACACAGATGCATACATACACATACACATACATACACACACACACACACACACACACACACACATACAGATGCATACTCATACACACGCACACACTTCTGCATTGTGTATATGGTGTGGTGTCCATCTACTTCCTCGTCCTTATTTGACCATTTTAACGCAAATAAGACACATTTGCAGCTTTCTGGTAAAAAAATGAATACAAAAAATAAGTGCCTTGGCTCCAGTGGCCTCCGCAATTTCAAGTACAACGCGACATCACACAGCACTGGGGTCGGGCATCATTCTGAAGCTGCCGATACGATACACGGGCCACGATACGATACATATCTCAGTGCAGTGATCTTACGATTTGGTACGATTCAATACGATATATTTCAAATATCAAATACGGTTCAATAAAAATAATGGCCAAATTGTGGCTGTGATACTAAAAGTCTTTGTTAAATCACTTCTTGTGCAAAATTCATATCTTCAAAACAGTGAAAATATCAAATATGTCGCAAAAACGAGTTTCCTTCCCCTGAACAAGCAACAAAACTGTAGCTGTAACAAAATAATTCAGTAAAATACACCCAAAAAATACTCTTGGTGATATATCGATACAGCAGCCCACGATATAGTATTATCGTACTCACATTAAACGATACGATACATCGATATTTCAATATTTTTGCGCACAACTACACTGACTTTAAGCTAGGATTCTGGGCAGGAAAACACGACACTATCACCGCTGTCAAATAATCAGAAAGTACAACATGTTAAAGTTTGACAATAATATCAAATATGCAAATTTACATCTGCTCTTCAAAATTATTTATAATATATACACCTCCACCTCTCGAAAAGTTTGTGACTTTAACGTCTGAACAAATGAGTCGAACGACGCGCTCAGCGACAACTGGGCAAAATGTGTCACACCAAAAAGAACAAGAGCTCCTCCAGCGGGGCAAAATTCGCCCGTACTTTGAATTATTGTATATAGAA
Source organism: Odontamblyopus lacepedii (assembly GCA_034769755.1). Taxonomy (NCBI): domain Eukaryota; kingdom Metazoa; phylum Chordata; class Actinopteri; order Gobiiformes; family Gobiidae; genus Odontamblyopus; species Odontamblyopus lacepedii. The sequence continues at coordinate 2,867,575 of CM068349.1, forward strand.
TTAAGTTAGAATTTGTCAAACCCAGTTAAAGATGAATTGTTGGTGCAGTTTGGAAGTTTGACATTCCTAGGTGAGACGGTTGTCGAGTTAGAGCGCGGACAAGAAATTGTCCACAGACAGACGGACAGACGGACAGACAGACGGACAGACGGACAGACAGACGGACGGATAATCAATAGGGAAATCTGGCTCTTGCAGTAGGAGTATGAGTATGACATCATCACATTCTAGAATCGGAATTCCATCAATCAGATCGCAGCAACAGAACTTAAAGACACTACAAAGCTTTAATGTGTCCACAGACGGATGGACGGACGGACGGACAGCGCCATACCATAATACGTCCCGTTTTATCACGGGCGTATAAAAACAGCTCCAGGACAATCATCATTCTCATTTAAAACTATTACAGACTGGAATAAACTTCCAGCAGAACTTAAATTATGCCAAAACTTAAAAACATTCTGTACAGAAACAAACAAACATCTTTTAAATCCACAGATACGTCAGCACTAAATGTTGGTTTTCCCTTTGTCACTTTCCAGGGGACAGTGTTCAGAGGCACTTTTACTCTGCTCATTTTTACCGTTTTATTATGAAATGTTGAACTTTTGTATTTCCTGCTTCGTTCTGTGTTTAATCCATGTTTGTGTCTCGTTAGTCCAGGGACACAGACGGTAAATGAGTTGTGAAGCTAAAATCTGGTACTAGGCAGATTTTCTTTTGTGATTAATGTTGATGTCAAATAAAGTAAATGAAGACAAAAGTGCGGCTGCTGCAGTGATACTCACATGGGGGTGGTCCTTGGCTTTGGAGGACGGCGTGCTGCCGGACGAGGCGACGGAGGCGGGGCTGTTGGGGGCGTTGTCCTTCTTCAGGAGGCGGGTCTTGTCCAGGCCGTTCTCCGGAGGCGAGTGAGCCGGGCTGCCCCGCGGGGTGGCAGGGTCCTGCAGGGGCACAGGGGCAGTGTGAGGACTCGCAGGGATGAGTTATCGGTTATTTATACGTCGGCTTCATCCTCTTTGTTTGCAGTCACTGAACACCGTTTATAACTGTGCCTGGAGGTCTGTGACGGGTCGTCGTGGCCTCACCCGTCACTGTGAGCTCTGTGCCGGGGCCCAGTGCCCTTCACTAACAGTCAGACATTAAACCCACTGATGCTTCTGGTTTATGAAGCTCTCTTAGGTCTGGTGCCGCTCTGTTTGTCTTCTCTTCTCCAAAGAAGCACCAGCCACTACAGCAGGCATGTCCAAACTATGGCCCGGGGGCCAAATGTGGCCCTCAGACAAATTGTTTTGGCCCTCAGGCTTCCAGGTGAATTGGCCCATACTACTGCAAGTAGTACTTTTTACTGCATGTTTTTGAAATCTACCTTGATCAAGCAAATGTAGTGTGTCCTTCTGAGGGTCTAAGCCTGAACAAAGGTCTGGAGGGTCATTCAAACCTGTTATAAATGCACAGATTTGAATTACTCACTGTTTTGACCACCAGTCTATGACCCTCGATCGGCCCTCACACTAGTCTGTGTTTTAATATGTGGCCCTCAATGAAAAAAGTTCGGACACCCCTGCACTACAGTCTGCGTTAATGTAAGGTTTATCAGTGTTTTGTCCCTCATGCACTGAGATGGATAAGCAAACTTTTGGTTTTTCTGCTCCTCCTTAAACGGCCTGATCTAGTTTCTTTTAATACTTTTCGATCTTTTTTTTTACCACAAAGGCAGAGGGATTAAATTACTCAGTGTTTCTGCTTTTAATGTGAACTCAAGGTGAATTTATGGCTGTTGCTGTTAATCTCTGCACTTTATAACATTTGGCAATTTATGAAATATTGTTGCATTTTAGGCCCGTTTAGATTTGAATGATTTGCTCCAACTGTTTGCGTTTTGTAAAGTATTTTTAGTCTTGTGCCACTCCTGACGTGTGCTGACCTCTCGATCTCGATCTGTGTTTCGTGGTTAAATAAAGTTTAAATAAATGAGTTATCGGTGATATCGGGAGTTTCCGTAGATATCGGTATCGATATTGAGCACTGCGCCCGTGTGTCGGTCCTGGTTTGGCCTCAGCGTTTGTCTTTTTGAACAGATTCAGAAGAGAAAATTGAAAGAGCAGAGTAACTATGGCTCCGTGAACCATTCGCTCTTTAGAATTCAAAGAACGAAAAACAATAAAATCAGAAAACAGTTCGTTATTTCATTATTCAGTTTTAGTGTCAAATGAAAAAAAACAGATTTCGACCTCTATTTCCAATATTTCATTTAAAGTTTATTTAAATAACACCAGTCTAACAGTCTCGGTGCCGATTTCAGGTTTGATATTTTATTCTCTCTGGTTTATTTGCCCCGGAAGTTCTGCTGCTCGAAGGACTGACCTGAAAAATCGTTGCAGTTTTAGGGTAGGTTAGGTTAGGTTAGGTTAGGTCGCTTTATTTGTACCCGTAGGTAAATTTGCGTTGCAGATTTGAGAAGCTGGTCCCACATTTCATTCATCCACATTCTGCACAATAAACACCAATAAAAACACAAATATAAATATAAATAAAGTGTTGCAGTTCTCCAGTGCAGAGTGGTTGTTCCATAAATAAAAGAATTCATCTGACTGAGCTCAAAATTGCAATACATACGAACTATATCAAAAACATGACAAATAAATAAATTACAATTTATTCATAAATACAACAGCAGCTGGAACGAAACTCATTTTAAAGCGATTTGTTCTTGATCTTGGAACTGTTTTGTGGACAAACGTGTTCTTTTCTTTTCCTCATTTCTAATTAATGATTTAAATAAGCATTGTTTACATGATAAAAATCCAGCTTCTTCTTTTGTTATCTTATGAGCCAGATACCTGCGCTGCAAATACTTTTCCTATCTGGACTCTTAGGTTTTATTATAGATCCACTGTTGACACTGAATTCACACCATAAACACCAGAAGCAGCAGAACTTCAACAAACAAACCAAAAAATATCACAACAGGCACAAAGACTCTCAAAGAGTTTTGTGTTTGGTGTTATTTGAAAAAAAACTTTAAATTAAATACTGGAAATAGACGTTGAAATCAGTTTTTTGTTTGACACTAAAATAAAATAAACTGTTTTCCCATTTTATTGTTTTTTGTTCTTAATCCTAAAGAACAAATGTTACACGGGTCATTATGACTCACATTTACGCAACACGTGATGTCGTATCCCAGATAAAATCATTTTGGAGCTATTTTTGTACCAGTTTAGTTCAGCTGTGAACTTTACTTCGGTTGACCCACATTTCTGGTCCTGGTTGAGGATTTCACATCTTAATATTTGTACAGACGGTATCCAGATTATCCAGATATTGGACACTGGTATTGTTCCGCGTGAAGGCTTCAAGGCGGATTGGGTGAATGCCTGAAAAGATAACCTGTGTGTGAAATCGCTCTGTGGACATAAACTTTGCACAAGCCGCCCTAACATGCTAGCCAAACATGCTAGCCAAACATGCCGGTCGGTGGCGCGGTGGTGCGAGTGTGCGTCTCGTTTGTTTATGTGTATGAGCTAACACTTTTGTCTGGCTCCACACAGACCTCCTGGAGCTTATCTTGAGCTTAGCCTGAGCCTGACCTTAATCACTGCTGTAAGGTGTGTACAGCTATTAAAATCTCATATTGCCACCGCTGATTATCTCACCGTTCACGAGACAGACGAATAAAACACACGTGCTTTAGTATGAGTATTATTAACCCTCGAACACCTATGGTATCGTATATGATACAGAGGAATATGTTTTCTATAACTGTGCAGAACTTTGTAACGGTAAAAGACAGAAACGTCCTTTTCCCCTCTGAAAGTGCAGACATAGAGGTTTCCGTACATTTCTGCGGCTTTATCCTACGTCACACTCACGCTGTGTGATGACGTGAGCAAAACGAGTGTCCAACAGGAACTTTGTTTTCCCCAAACTCATGCGCTCCGTCCATTTTGATCGAGCCAAACTTTGCCAAAGAGTGAAGTGAGTCAAGATGGTCGACTCCTCTGACTGTGTGTGTTTATAACGAGGGAAAAAGTCACTCTAAGTGGAGTTAATTCTCACACACATGGAAAATGACACATCTTGGTGTGTGTAATTTAATCTCTTTCTATTTTTATTTAAAGGTTTATTTCACTCAAAATGAACAAATCCAAATGTAATAAACACCTGGAAATGCAGAAGTGCTGTGGCTCTGGCCCTGGACCTGACAGGAGCTGTTTCCAGGACTGGACCAGGAAAGTCATGGAGCCACTGCACTTTTTTTGTTTTTAGGGCAATAAGGAGATTTTTAATTTACTTACAGACTTGAGATTTTGCATTTTTGTAGCTAAGGCCCTAAATTAAGCATTTTTTATATCCAAAAAGTTGTTTATACACATTTGCTGTGTGTTTTGTATAAAAGAGTGTGAATTTTATTTTATTTTTTTCATCTCTATTTCTGGTCCTGTAGCTTTTATCACAGCCTCATGACACAACTACAGCAGCAGATTGTGAAATAACAGGTTGGACTGAACAAAAGGAGGTAGAACACTTCATTAGGGGGTAAAAGGGGCGGTTTTAAAAGCAAAATTAAGAAAAAAATCCAGGCGAGGAGAAATGTACTAAAATTGCCCTCAGGTCTTCAGGGGTTAACGCCAAGAATATTACTCAGGTAGAAGAACATAGTGGTCCAAGAATCACTCAAGTAAGAGTAACAGTAAAGCCTTATTCACATGGGATTAGTCTTACCTGCGGATCTTCGGTGATTTGTAATTGCGCAGGACGCCGGAGATCTTAATCCTGTGCGAATGTGCCATGTTTGTTATTTGTAAAGTAAAAATTCCGCTGCAAATGACCAACTATATTTGGCCAAACACAGACGCCCCGTGATAATTCTAGTCCTGTGTGAGGGGCAGGAGGAGGAGGAGGAGGAGGAGGAGCAGCTCACCTCATTGGAAACATCCACCACCAGGTCGTCGCTCTTGTCTCCGTCACTGTCCTGCAAAATAACCCAGGGAGGCTTTAACACCAGAGGGAGTGTTGCGTTCCCGTGGCAACAGAACATATTTAGAGTCTAACATAAAGTGCACGGGGGGAGATGACGGTGTGTTAGAGTTTCACCGTCAGAGGAAAACGTGACGTACGACAACTCCAGAGGATTTAAGTCAGAAACCACAGAAACATGAGCCTGTTCGACACGAGTTTAGTCATGTC
>CM068349.1:2877770-2922770 GCA_034769755.1 Odontamblyopus lacepedii
TGTGTGTGTGCAAACTGTGTGTGTGTGCAAACTGTGTGTGTGTGTAAACTGTGTGTGTGTGCAAACTGTGTGTGTGTGCAAACTGTGTGTGTGTGCAAACTGTGTGTGTGTGTGTGTGTGTGCAAACTGTGTGTGTGTGCAAACTGTGTGTGTGCAAACTGTGTGTGTGTGTGCAAACTGTGTGTGTGTGTGCAAACTGTGTGTGTGTGTGTGCAAACTCTGTGTGTGTGTGCAAACTGTGTGTGTGTGTGTGTGTGCAAACTGTGTGTCTGTGTGTGTGCGCAAACTGTGTGTGTGTGTGCAAACTGTGTCTGTGTGTGCAAACTGTGTCTCTGCAAACTGTGTCTGTGTGTGTGCAAACTGTGTGCGTGTGTGCAAAATGTGTGTGTGTGTGCAAACTGTGTGTGCGTGTGCAAACTGTGTGTGTGTGTCTGTGCAAACTGTGTGTGTGTGTGTGCAAAATGTGTGTGTGCAAAATGTGTGTGCGTGTGCAAACTGTGTGTGTGTGTGCAAACTGTGTGTGTGTGTGTGTGTGTGTGTGCAAACTGTGTGTGTGTGTGCAAACCGTGTCTGTGTGTGCAAAGTGTGTGTGTGTGCAAACTGTGTCTGTGCAAACTGTTCAAAAACAAGAAGTGTAGCCTAAAAAGAGGATGAGGGCCCCTGGCTGAGGGCCCCTGGCTGAGGGTCAGTGCTGTGGTCAGAGGGTCAGAGCCTCTGAACACGTCTGACTCCAGCTCCGGCCTCTTCCACTCGCCTCAGGACGACTTCACTTCTGCTGCTTAAGAGGAAATCTGTGCCCAGGCTCAGTGTGGTCAGAGCCGCTGTAATATACAGACAGGAAACCCGAAGGTGCGATCAGAAATATATTTAGAAACTGTCAAAACACGAGGCTCTTTTCATCTCATTTGTCACAAACTCATTTAATACTCTGTGCTTTTTCTAATTTATAACAGGCTGTATCCACTTTTTACCGTCTGAAAAAACCAGGATTAGTTCGTGTGTAACTTGTTCGCAGGAGTCCGTCTCATTCCTCACTTTCCTGACGCGTCTTTCTGATTATTCGAGGCACATTTTCTTTCAGCGCGTAAAGTGGACTTACTGTTATCAACAGCCAGCATGCTAACAGCGCACAAGTGTTACAGCCGGCATGCTAACAGCGCACAAGTGTTACAGCCAGCATGCTAACAGCGCACAAGTGTTACAGCCAGCATGCTAACAGCGCACAAGTGTTACAGCCAGCATGCTAACAGCGCACAAGTGTTACAGCCAGCATGCTAACAGCGCACAAGTGTTACAGCCAGCATGCTAACAGCGCACAAGTGTTACAGCCAGCATGCTAACAGCGCACAAGTGTTACAGCCAGCATGCTAACAGCGCACAAGTGTTACAGCCAGCATGCTAACAGCGCACAAGTGTTACAGCCAGCATGCTAACAGCGCACAAGTGTTACAGCCAGCATGCTAACAGCGCACGAGTGTTACAGCCAGCATGCTAACAGCGCACGAGTGTTACAGCCAGCATGCTAACAGCGCACAAGTGTTACAGCCAGCATGCTAACAGCGCACAAGTGTTACAGCCAGCATGCTAACAGCGCACAAGTGTTACAGCCAGCATGCTAACAGCGCACAAGTGTTACAGCCAGCATGCTAACAGCGCACAAGTGTTACAGCCAGCATGCTAACAGCGCACAAGTGTTACAGCCAGCATGCTAACAGCGCACAAGTGTTACAGCCAGCATGCTAACAGCGCACAAGTGTTACAGCCAGCATGCTAACAGCGCACAAGTGTTACAGCCAGCATGCTAACAGCGCACAAGTGTTACAGCCAGCATGCTAACAGCGCACAAGTGTTACAGCCGGGTTTTGTGGTCGATTAAACGGCCTGGAAGCGGCTGTGGTCGGAGGGGCTGATGGTGCAGACAGTAACTCACCACCAGAACAAGTGGAGTGAGTGAAGAATGTACAAAAGTGACTCTGAGCAACTGGAAAGTATTCTTCTTATTCTTATTCCTCTTATCTACACTTGGAATTTGCTTCACATTTGCTAAACGTGTTCTGAAACACACACGACTTGATTGTTTTGATGATTCTCTGATTTTGACTTTATTTAAAGGGACCATTCTCGCTGTAAATATAAATTATAGTTTAAAATAAATCCAAGAAGCACTTTGGGAAGAAAGATGTGAAAAATAACGGGGTAGAGTTCTGTTTTAGAGAGTTCCAAATTCTCCAAAAGTTCTGCACAGTTTACAACATTATATTTATATTTGTCAATGACTAATCTCTGTGCAGGAGGAGTTTTGACCTGCTACACATCAAGAGAACAAATATGGATTTCCTCGTAGTAAAATGTGGATTTCCTTGTAGTAAAACCTTGAATATAATGATCTTAACCATGTTTCAGTACAATGAGAAGTCTGAGCTGTCACAGGGTCTGTGCCATTTGTTCTTTTGGATTTCAGCTAAGAACAAAAAACAATAAAATAAAACAATATTTTATTCTGTTTTAGTGTAAAAAACCCAAATATTTGAAAGTTTATTTCAAATATCAATCCAAAAAATAGTCTCGGTGCCTATAATAATTGTATTATTTTGATATTTTATTCTCTCTAGTTTATTCGCCCCAGAAGTTCTGCTCTTACTGCCCCAGTGTCAGTGTCACTGGACAGTTCTATGGAGTCATCTGAGCAAAGGAGAGTTTATCGCCGATTCCAGTTTTTCGTCTCAACATTTACTTTCTCAGACGCGAAAGTAAACGAAAGTATAAAAGAAGACGACATGTTTGTCCACAACATTTTTCAGGTAAATCCTTCAGCAGCAGAACGTCCGAGGCAAATAAACCGGAGAGAATCAAATATCAAAATTAAAGTAGGTGCAGAGACCGAGAACCTTTTTGATTGGTGTGATTTGAAATAATCTTTAAATTAAATACTGGAAATAGAGGTCGACGTCTGTTTTTTGTTTGACACTAAAACTGAATAATGAAATGACCGACTGTTTTCTCATTTTATTGTTGCTCGTTCTTCCTTGAAACACCACGTGGACCCATAGGCGCCGTCAGAGGCGTTTTTCATTTGCTACGCCTGTAGTTTGCACCTCGACAAACCCGTTCTGAGCTGCAAAGGATTCTTGGATTAGTTTAGCCGTTTGCGATTCTCTTAAGTGTTAATGCTCCTGGATTCGAGGAAAAACTATGTGAATCTTAGGCCATGTCCACACGTAGCCGGGTATTTTTAAAACCGAACATTTCCCCCCTTCCCTTTATAAAAATAGTTTTATCCACACCACCTCATCTTTGAAAAAAAAACACCTTCTACACGTAACCGAACATCTGCGTTTTCAACCACACTCATTCGCATTCCAAACCTGTAGATGGCGTTATTTCCATTGAGCCCTCACTTCGCCGTCACTTCCGCCTAAACTTATCTTATTGCTCTTGGAGCAGTAGTTGGACTTCTGCAATTAAACATGTACATAGCACCTGCACAATAATTAATGCTCCCACAGCTCTCAAGAAACGACTCCGGTCCATATTCTGCTTTGGCTTTGGCTTTGGCTTTTGCAGTCGCCTGAACAAATGTCGCATGTTTGACGTCAGGGCAGATTCATATTTTTTGGCGCAGACAGTGACGTTTTAAAACGCAAAACCCCAGTTATCTCTGTCCACACAAACAGGGATAAACGGAGTTTTCAAAAATCTTCACTTTGGCCGGAGTTTTCCCTGAATACTCGTTTTTGATGCGTGTTCGTGTAGATGACAGGTCAAAACACAGCAAAACATCTTCGGTTTATCAGATACCCGGATACGTGTGGACAAGGCCTGAGTGAGCCCAGATCTACCAGAGAAATCACGGCCATAATCCCAGATCCCGCATACACGTTATTGTTCTTTTGTTCTCTGCGCGGAGCTTCCGGTAAACAAAGCGTTATCTGAACGAGTATCTGAACGAGTGTCTGACCTCTGCGGCCGCTCAGTCCCTGCGCCCGGATCAGGTGACCTGGGAGTGCGAGGGAGCCGGGGAGATCAGGTAGTGCGGGTCTTGTCGGACGGTGTGGATTTGCTTTCAGACATGAGTGGAGTCTTTCAGGATGAGCGCTCGACGAGAACGCGAATCTGTGCCGCGCCAAACCCGAGCGCGCCGGGCCAGCCGTGCGAGACCGGCCAATAAACGCGAGATAAAGAGAGACGGAAAAGAGGGAAGAGAGAGGAGAGGAGAGAGAGAGTGACACGGACAGAAGTGATGCAGAGGAGGGAGATAAGATCAGGGCAAAGAGAATCCGTGACAGGGAAAAGAGGAATGAAAGTTAAGAGAGAGACACAAACAGAAAGAGAGATGGAGGAGGGAGGGAGAAAGGAGGGAAGAGATGCAGAGAGATTCGAGCATGAGCGAGGGAGAGAAGGAAGATAAGATAAAGAGAATCTGTGATGGCAAAGAGGAATGAAAGGCGAGAGAGAGACAGAGAGAGAGTAGAGGGAGAGACAGAGAGAGAGAAAAGAGAGAGACAGAGAAAAGAAAGACAGAGGGAGACAGAGAGAGTAGAGAAAGGACAGACAGAGAGAGAAAAGAGAGAGTAGAGAGACAGAGAGAGACAGAGAGAGTAGAGAAAGGACAGACAGAGAGAGAAAAGAGAGAGGAGAGAGACAGAGAGAGAGAGAAAAGAGAGACAGAGAGAGGAGAGAGAGAGAAAAGAGAGAGAGAAAGAAAAGAGAGACAGGGATAGAGAGTGAAAAGAGAGAGGAGAGAGAGACAGAGAGAGAGAAGAGAGTAGAGAGAGACACACAGAGAGAGAGAAAAGAGACAAGAGAGAGACGGAGAGAGGAGAAAGAGAGAGACAGAGAGGTAGAGAGAGAAAAGAGAGAGAGGAGAGAGAGACAGGGATAGAGAGAGAAAAGAGAGAGAGGAGAGAGAGACAGGGATAGAGAGAGAAAAGAGAGAGGAGAGAGCAACATAGAGATAGAGAGAGAAAAGAGGAGAGAGCGACAGAGATAGAGAGAGAAAAGAGAGAGGAGACAGACAGAAAGAGACAAAAGAGAGACAGAGAGAGGTGAAAGAGAGAGAGAAAGACAAAGAGAGACAGAGACAGAGAGAGAGGACAGAAATAGAGAGAAGAGAAAGAGCGACAAAGAGAGAGAAAAAAGAGAGACAGAGACTGGAACATGAGCGAGGGAGAAATGGAAGATGGGAGAAGATAAAGAGATTCCGCACTGGCAAAGAGGAATGAAAGTCAAAGTCGTTTTTAATTGTGCTGAAATGAAAGGAGGCTGGAGCTGGCGGCTAATCCGGGGCGAGCGTCGGGGTCAGTCTGCACCTGGATTACACACACTGGATTATTGGGCCAGACTTCATTATTTGATCTGAGTTTCCCCAGAGGACAAAAACCTGTGTGTTCAGACAAGACGAGCACGGATCTGTACAGGAGCCAGGATTAGCCCCATGTAAAGTACACCCAGCAGGAGAGAGGGAGGAGAGAGAGGAGGAGGAGAGAGAGGGGAGAGGAGGAGAGGAGGAGAGAGAGAAGAGTGTGAAGGGAGAGGGGAGGGGAGGGGAGGAGAGAGGAGAGGAGGAGAGAGAGGAGGAGAGAGAGAGAAGAGTGTGAAGGGAGAGGAGAGAGGAAGAGAGAGAGAGAGAAGAGAGAGAGGAGGAGAGAGAGAGGAGAGAGGGAGGAGGAGAGAGAGAGGAGAGAGGGCGGAGAGGAGAGAGGGCGGAGAGGAGAGAGGGAGGAGGGGAGAGGAGAGAGGAGGAGGAGAGAGAGAAGAGTGTGAAGGGAGAGGAGAGGGGAGGGGAGGAGAGGAGAGGAGAGAGGAGAGGAGGAGGAGGAGAGAGAGGGGAGAGAGAGAGGGGAGTGTGAAGGGAGAGGAGAGAGGGAGAGGATAGGAGAGAGGGAGGAGAGGAGAGAAGAGAGAGGGGAGGAGAGAGAGTAGGAGAGAGTAGGAGAGAGTAGGAGAGAGTAGGAGAGAGGGGAGAGAGGAAGGTGAATGGAGGAGAGGGGAAAGGAGGAGAGAGGGAGGAGAGGAAAGAGGAGGAGAGAAGAGAGAGGAGAGAGGGGAGAAGGAAGACGAGAGGGGGAATAAAAGAGAGCGGAGAAGAGTGTGAAGGGAAAGGAGAGAGGGGAGAGGGGGAATAGAAGAGAGAAGAGTGTGAAGAGAAAGAGGGAGAGCAGAGAGAAAGAGGCGTAGAGACAGAAAGAGGGAGAGCAGAGAAAGAGGGAGAGCAGACAGGAAGTCAGGAGCGAGTGGACGTACCGTGCTGGACTCTCGTTCTTTCAGGACCAAGGTCAGAGGTGAGGGGAGCGATGAGGGGCCAGCAGAGAGAGAGGAAACATGAGTTAGTCTGAGCGGCTCTTCTGCAGGGGCCGATCTGCGGCTGCTTCAAACACAACGTTTGGTCGAGGAAAAACAAACAAAACAAGGGAACAAGGGATGCACCGATAAAAATAAAGCCCTATTCGCACGGGGTCAGTTTTACCTGTGGACCTTTGGTGGTTTGTGATAATTGTGGAGGACGTCCGAGTCTTAATCCCGTGCGAATGCTCCACGTCTGTAATTTGTAAAGTAAAAATTCCGCCGCAAATTCCCCACGATATTTCACCAAACACAGACGTCCTGAGCTCAGTGTTTGTTGTTGTAATCGCGTCTTTTCTGTCTATTCCTTTCATTTCCGCGGTCTTTCCTCGATATATTGCGCACATTTTATATCACTTTATCGCCTTTTATATCTCTTGAGTAACGGAGGCTGCGGTAGAAATTTTGATCGGCAGTTTTGAGCTTTTTAGGGGCAAATTATAACACAGCCTCACAGCCTCTACATGGAAACCGAAAACCGCAAAAAGGGAAATTCTCGCAGGATGTTGACCTGGCAGCGCTAAGGAACATTTATTACATATTTTTTTAGCAGACTTTATTAATTTACTTACATATCCAGTCGTAATTTCAGTAAAATAGAGTAATTTATGGACTTCGCTGATCCCGTGCGAGTGGGGCGGGAATTTGCAAATGACCAGACGTCCACAGGTTGTTCTTATCCCGTGCGAATAGGGCTTAAGTCGTACTTTTATAGTTCGGAGAGGAAAGCAGTGCAGAGCTGTGTGTACAGAGTCATTAGGATCGTGCTAACGTGGAGACGTGTGGGCACCTGCTCGTGATGATGATGATTATCATAATAATCATAATCACAATAATAATCATAATAATCCATTTTATTTGTAATGCACTTTACATTTCAGTAAAATCTCAAAGTGCTACAGTGAGAGCAATAAAAAGAAAAGATGATAAACTCTTACAAACTACATTTAAAACCTCCTAACACAAGGTAAACGAGGCGAAATCCTAGTCGGCCTTTTTAAACAGGAATGTCTTTGTCCTGCTTCTTTGCGACTTACGGTACCTGACGAACGGAGCAGGTTCAGAGCTTCGGTTGGTGCGGCGGTGCTTAAAGTCACTCACGGTTATTATACCCAAATAAAGTGAGTTTAGTAGAAATTTAAAACAGCCCCTCAAATAAGTATCCCCAAAAAAGAGGGAAAAACCGTGAAAAAACCCTGTGAAAATAATGTCCGGTATCGGTGGTGAAAACCAAATACTCGTTTCAGAAAAGGTGGTGTTGGTGCATCCCTGAAAGTGAATAAGTGAACACAGACAAACCTCACATCAATCACAATACATGAGTTTGTCAGCGCAGTGACAGGATGAATCACCCCCTCACCCCCTCACTCACTCTCACCCTCGCTCACTCACTCACTCTCACTCACTCACCCCATCACTCACTCACCCCCTCGCTCACTCACTCACTCTCACCCTCTCACTCACTCACCCCCTCGCTCACTCACTCACTCTCACCCTCTCACTCACTCACCCCCTCACTCACTCACTCACTCACTCACCCCCTCACTCACTCACCCTCACCCCCTCACTCACTCACCCCCTCGCTCACTCACTCACTCTCACCCTCTCACTCACTCACCCCCTCACTCACTCACCCTTTCACTCACCCCCTCACTCACTCTCCCTCTCACTCTCACCCCCTCACTCACTCACACCCTCGCTCACTCACTCACTCTCACCCTCTCACTCACTCACACTTTCACTCTCACCCCCTCACTCACTCTCACCCTCTCACTCACCCTCTCACTCACCCCCTCACTCACTCTCACCCCCTCACTCACTCACCCCCTCACTCACTCACCCTTTCACTCTCACCCCCTCACTCACTCTCACCCCCTCACTCACCCTCTCACTCACCCCCTCACTCACTCACCCTTTCACTCTCACCCCCTCACTCACTCTCACCCTCTCGCTCACTCACCCCCTCACTCACCCTCTCACTCTCACCCCCTCACTCACTCACCCTCTCACTCACTCACCCCCTCACCCTCTCACTCTCACCCTCTCACTCACCCCCTCACTCACCCTCTCACTCACCCTCTCACTCTCACCCTCTCACTCACTCTCACCCTCTCGCTCACTCACACACTCACTCACCCTCTCACTCACTCACCCCCTCACTCACCCCCTCACTCACCCCCCCTCTCACTCTCACCCCCTCACTCACTCTCACCCTCTCACTCACCCCCTCACTCACCCTCTCACTCACCCTCTCACTCTCACCCTCTCACTCACTCACCCTCTCACTCACTCACCCTCTCACTCACCCTTTCACTCTCACCCCCTCGCTCACTCTCACCCTCTCACTCACTCACCCTCTCACTCACTCACCCTCTCACTCACTCTCACCCCCTCACTCACCCCCTCGCTCACTCTCACCCTCTCACTCTCCCCCTCACTCACTCACCCTCTCACTCTCACCCTCTCACTCTCACCCTCTCACTCACTCTCACCTCTGTGCTCCAGGTCGTGGTGGTTCTTCTCGTCCTTCACTGGCAGGTGGGCCTGGCTGCCCAGAGCTCCGAGGGCCAAGAGGCCGGATCCCGCCCCGGTGACGGGGGGCAGGCCTGGGGGCTGCAGTCCAGAGGGGTGAGGGGGCAGCTGCACCGGGGGCCCGTGGGCAGCGTGGGACAAGTGCTGAGCCTGGAGCTGCTGCTGCTGGAGAAAAGACAAGAGGAGGACAAGTGGGTCGGCTGGGAAGAGCTCCACAGACTGACCTGGTGTACTGCAGGTACTGCACTGGTGTACTGCAGGTACTGCACCGGTGTACTGCAGGTACTGCACCGGTGTACTGCAGGTACTGCATATTCTGTACTGGTGTACTGCAGGTACTGCACCGGTGTACTGCAGGTACTGCACCGGTGTACTGCAGGTACTGCACTGGTGTACTGCAGATACTGCACATACTGCAGATACTGGGTCAAACTGTCCACACTTTGTGTTCATGTTTGTGGATTCCAAAACCTGGGACCTGTGATGCTGTATTCAAAGTGCAGAGACAAAATCAAGAGTCAAACGCCTCTAGTTAGACGTCTTTGCTTTGAAACGCAGCAAACTGTGCACGGAAATGTTGACTCTGTGTAAACCCGCCGCCCCGGACACCACGGCCTGAACACAGCATTATGTGAGCCGTAAAGATGCTTAAGCTTTAGTCCTACACGTGAAATGACAAAGTACAAAGTCCTCTTTGGTGCAGGGGAACATTACAGGTCTTTCTTCTGTAACACGGTGGAAAAGGTGAGGTGACATGTTTTCAGCTCAGTAGCCTCACTTTGAAGTGTGGGGCTGTCTGTCAGAGCTGACACTCATGTTTATTATGAATACCAGTGTGAGCTAAATGGCTGTACTTGAGTAACTCTCAGTGAATCAGGCATTCACTTCAAACCTGACGTTTCAACATCACCAGACCACAGCACCACCCTGCCCCTCCCCTCTAAAGACATGCCCCTTTAAAGACATGCTGTTAGCCTACACAAATACACACACGGAGCAGAGACAGAGCGCACACACACACTCACTGCCGCCTGTGCTGAGCTGCCAGAGCGACGCAGATAGACACCAGTTAAATGGCCACTCAGACCAGAGGGAAGCAAGTGCTCCAAAACAAGGTTAAATAACACTTAGCACATCCATCAACTGGCTCTCCAAACAGGAACTAATCTAGTTACTGCGCCGCGCACACACACAGGCACACAGAGCTCAGACCATTCATTCAATACAGGCTCTAGCATCAAGACCAAATCAGATTTCAAAGGTTCTCAAACAGAGGGTCAGGCTCCTGCAAAGAGCAACAGAAAACAAAACTGTCTCCAAATCCACAGCGCCTTAGATTTCTTCTGGTTGAGATAAATGATGCAGTGGATTGCAAATTAAACTGCCGAGTAAAATGCATCTTTTACTTTGCTCCATTTCAATACTAAGGAATAGACTCAATACAACAATGACAAAACACACCTTCTTTAGACAAAATAATGTGATTTTCAATATTAAATGGTAGTACTTTCATTTCTATCCCCATGTGCTCTTATATGTGTGTAATCCTCAGTGCTCCATGGGCGTATACTCGTCTATGTGCTCTTATACTTGTTCTGATACAGCTCAGACGTTCAGGAAAAGGCTCATTTCTGTCCTGTCAATGGGACTTTTGACTTTCAATACTTGCTCATTTAAGTATCTACTCAATACTCATTTTGTATCGACTGGTATCTGATTTTTGATATCTTTGCTAACCTTTACTGACAGTTACTCACTTCAAACGGTTGATTCTCTGTCATGGTCCATTTTCAAAGAATACAACATGAAGAGAGCAGAAATCGTTGGCAACTGTGTGGAAACAACTACAGAGACGTCCCATGGTGCAATATCAAAGAGGTAAAAAAAATAATAACATGACGAGTGTTCTCAGTAGAATCTGTATTTGAATTGTAACACGTTTAACAGCTTCATATCAAAACTGTACAACATACTGTAATGCACCAACCAACAGCGTCTGACTGGAGCAGCTAATCCACAGAGAACGTAACATACATTGCTCATAGATCTCTAGATGGCTGAAAGAAAGCGACCCATCAGCCTTAAAGTGCATATGCCAGACTTCTATGGAGAGAGGTTAGTGTCTTCATTATCAAATAAATATCACGCCTTTCGCAAATACATTTCTTGGCCCTGATAATTGATAGTTTTATTTTTTATTTAACCTTTATTTAACCAGGAAAGTCCCATTGAGATTCAAAGATCTCTTTGTCAAGAGAGTCCTGGCCAAGGGGCCCCACACAACACAACCCACAAGAAAACAATTAAATATAAAATCAACACAGATAAAATGTTCGCGACACAGTTAGAAACATTGGCATATCATCGATTGCATTTCCAGGTCCTTCAAAAGAGGATTAAAAAAAAAGGTGTTTGAAGTTTTAAAACTCTCTGCAAGGAATTCCAGTGTGGAGCACGATACTGAAAAGACAGTTTTCCTTTCTCTGTTCTCACCGTAGGAACCAACAACATGTAAACATCCTGAAAACGTAAATCCTGGGTCCATCAGGCCTACGCTGAAGACACACACTGAGGTCTGGAGGAAGCAGCCCAACAAGTCCCTTATAAATAAGTTTGTACCAGTGTGTGAGCTGCTGGGTCGCTGAAGCCGGCGGGTCGCTAAAGCCGGCGGGTCGCTAAAGTCGCTAATGTCGCCGGGTCGCTAAAGCCGCCGGGTCGCTAAAGCCGCCGGGTCGCTGAAGCCGCCGGGTCGCTGAAGCCGCCGGGTCGCTGAAGCCGCCGGGTCGCTGAAGCCGCCGGGTCGCTGAAGCCGCCGGGTCTCTGAAGGCGCCGGGTCGATAAAGTTGCCGGGTCGCTTAAGGCGCCGGGTCGCTAAAGGCGCCGGGTCGCTGAAGGCGCCGGGTCGCTGAAGCCGCCGGGTCGCTGAAGCCGCCGGGTCGCTAAAGCCGCCGGGTCGCTGAAGCCGCCGGGTCGCTAAAGCCACCGGGTCTCTGAAGGCGCCGGGTCGCTAAAGCCGCCGGGTCGCTAAAGCCGCCGGGTCTCTGAAGGCGCCGGGTCGCTAAAGCCGCTGGGTCGCTGAAGGCGCCGGGTCGCTAAAGTCGGCGGGTCGCTGAAGCCGCCGGGTCGCTGAAGCCACCGGGTCGCTAAAGCCGCCGGGTTGCTAAAGCCACCGGGTCTCTGAAGGCGCCGGGTCGCTAAAGCCGCTGGGTCGCTGAAGGCGCCGGGTCGCTAAAGTCGGCGGGTCGCTGAAGCCGCCGGGTCGCTGAAGGCGCCGGGTCGCTGAAGCCACCGGGTCGCTAAAGCCGCCGGGTCGCTAAAGCCACCGGGTCTCTGAAGGCGCCGGGTCGCTAAAGCCGCTGGGTCGCTGAAGGCGCCGGGTCGCTAAAGTCGGCGGGTCGCTGAAGCCGCCGGGTCGCTGAAGTCGCCGGGTCGCTAAAGCCGCCGGGTCGCTGAAGTCGCCGGGTCGCTGAAGCCGCCGGGTCGCTGAAGCCGCCGGGTCGCTAAAGCCGCCGGCTCGCTAAAGCCGCTGGTCGCTAAAGCCGCTGGTCGCTGAAGCCGCCGGTCGCTAAAGCCGCTGGTCGCTAAAGCCGCTGGTCGCTGAAGCCGCCGGGTCGCTGAAGCCGCCGGGTCGCTAAAGCCGCCGGGTCGCTAAAGCCGCCGGGTCGCTGAAGCCGCCGGGTCGCTGAAGCCGCCGGGTCGCTGAAGCCGCCGGGTCGCTAAAGCCGCCGGGTCGCTGAAGCCGCCGGGTCGCTGAAGCCGCCGGGTCGCTGAAGCCGCCGGGTCGCTGAAGCCGCCGGGTCGCTAAAGCCGCCGGGTCGCTGAAGCAGGACATCCAACGCGAGAGTAGAGTTCACAATGATGGTCCCAGCACTACAGTTTGTAATAAAGCTCAAAGAGGCAGAAATCCTGAATCCAGAGAGCGCAGAGCCTGGGGCTGGGGGCAGATACAAAAGATCCCCGTAGTCCAGCACAGGGAGGAATGTTGCAGCAACAAGCCTCTTCCTGGCGTTGAACGAAAAAGACAACTTGTATCTGAAGTAAAAACCTCTATTTAAGACGCAACTTTTTGACAAGAGAGTCGATATGAAGCTTAAAAGACAGTCCGACATCAATTATGACACCCAAGTATCTAAAAGCATGAACAACTTCAATAACTGATACGATCATTTTCAGTTTCCGGCGAAAATGGGGAAGGTGGTTCGTCAACTCTCAACAACTTTATCTCCTTGTAATTTAACTTGTTTAAAGTCCTTTCTTCATGACTGGACTTATAAGGGAAAATGATCACCCAGGTCCTGTCATTTAGATAATTTAACTTCATACTTCTGCACGTCCGTGGCTCCTTCAAAGTAGATAATGATTTTGTTTAACTCCTTAAGACTGTTATAAATTTGCAGTTAGCAGAAAGGCATTGACCGCGTTGTAATGTATTACTAAACACTCACACACTGCTGTACGATGACATTACACACGTGTGATTGATGTGAGCCATAAACCACACGCCCCAACTTCAGCCGACGTGACTGGCTGCTCACAATGTTGTTCCATGTATTTGTAAGTCGTGAATTATATTTGCGAATGTTATTTGTTAGATAATAAAGACATTAACCGAGCTCCTAGACTTTGTAATTCTTACTTTGGTGGGACAGAATCTGTGGTAAATATTTAAGCAGCAGTTTGTGGGAAGAAAATGAGAAGAAAAGTATAAAACTACAGGAAAATGTGGTCAGTTCTAAAACAGTATCTCTGTACTTCTGTCATCAACATGGAAAATCTAAATGCAGAAACAATACGAGCGAGGAAGACATTTTCCTCACAGATTAAACGTTTGGCTATTTTCTGATGTTTAATCATCACAAAAAGAAACGGACCTGAAGTCGTGTTTTGTTTCATTCACACATGTTTAACACACAAACCCTGCAGACCCCGAGCTCTTCTCTCAAACTGAAAACACTCCACCTCGTGATGACATGTGGTGATACAGGAAGTGCTCCATTGCTCCATACATTTAAATGTATTTGCTTGGAGGATAAGCCCATTGAGATGTCTCACGCTCTTGTTTTCGAGGAGGTTCTCACAGTCAGACAGAGGCTACAGACAATCAAATAAACACAGAAAAAACAAAACGGTAAAATCAACACACACCGTACACACACACTCACTTACACACACACAAAGATTAAGATATAAACACTTAAATCTATTATAAAGTGACTTAAAGTAGTGGAATTATCTTGCTGCACGGCCAAATAGTTTAACTTCTCTTAAAATAAACTAACTCTAGACTAAAATGAAGCAGTCTCAGAACTAGTAAGTCAATAATAAATCTGAAAACAAGATGAATAACCTGATATAAGTTCAAATATTGACATAAAATACAACAAGATGAACAGCCAAATTCAACATGATGATCAAAAACAATCACATGGGTTATAAAAATATTGCACCAGAGCATTTTACATCTTCACCAGAATCATGTGGATAATTTCAGCCCTGGAATTTCCCATCTCTACTGAACAAGAGGAAGAATAATAAAGAGTTACTCAAACACGTGTGAATGAAACAAAACACAACTCCGAGCCCGTTTTTGATGAGGTACTGATCCTAACATGGTTTGAAGCTCACTAGGGTCAATTAAAGGTAATACAGGATCTTTAAAAAGAGCCGATAAGATAACGAAGAGCAGAGACCAGGCAGTATGGGCCGTGTTTGTCCCACATTCTGAGCTCTGCCTTCAGGCTCACGCTAAACACAACAGCGGCTTTAGCGTTAGCATTAGCCAGTTCATTACATCAGCGTGGACCCATGCAGCGGCATTAGCATTCCTCCTGCTCGCCGCGTGTTTGTACTGGGAGGAAAAAAAGAGGAGGATAAACTAGCTCGGGCTAAGGGAGGAAAAGAGACACGGGGGCCATAATGAGAGAGTGAAGGAGCGAGAGAGTGTGGAGCGGAGGCAGTCCCCACTGAGCGCGCCAGATCATTATCAAGCAGCCTCATTAACGCTACGAGGAAGAGGAGGAGGGGGAGGAGGAGAGGGGAGGAGAGGGACAGGCAGAGGAGGGAGACGGGGAGGAAGGAGAGGATGAGGGGGGAGATGAGGAGGGGGGAGGGCCAATGCTACGGGGAGGGCGAAATAGCACAAAATAAATTGCTTCCAATTGAATATTGGTGGGTAAAGAGGCGGCTTCCTTTCACTCTTATCTGGCTCATTGTGTAAATGCCTCCGCAGCACCGGCAGCTCCACAGGAAAAAGCCAATTAAAGCCAGAGACTGGCCACTGTCAGGTGGAAGCACAGACTGAGCAGCTGGCACAGGCTGCAGCAGCTCACGGTACAGACACACACACATATGCACACACACATAAGCACACACATACACACATAAACACACACACACATAAGCACACACATAAACACACACACACAGACACATACACACATAAGCACACACATAAACACACACACACAGACACATACACACACACACACACACACACAGACACATGAGCTGTGCAGCAGGACTCGACTCTCACATGGTGATATCATGATGACCGTACAACACAAGTGTGGCACAATTATTTTCTACTGAACTGGAATTTCCATTATTTTGGTCATATAATGTCCTTTTGTTAAAGCAAAGCAGTAACATCTCCAAGGTCTCCATGGAGATGCTTTGTCTGGGATGATGCACAGTGTGACATTAATCGAGCTCCATCACTGTATTTGTGCCTGAGGGGCAGTTTATACCCACAGAGAGTAAAATACTACAATAACTGAAAAGCTCAACCTAAAGTGTCAGTTCAGCTCAACAGGTCGAGTCATTAGATCCAGTGTCAGGGCAGTGAGGGGAGTAACAGCCCTCAGGACAAAAGTGTCCCTCCTCTGTGTCCAGCAGCATCACAGCAGCCTCCAGAGGGAGCAGCTGAGCTCTGACACAGGAAAGCCTCAGCCTCTCTCCACACTGGTGCTTTGGTTGATGATTAGATTAAACACATCCTTCTGGTATTTATTCAGCTATTGCTCGAAGAACGATGAAAAGCGTGAACTGTTACTGTGACCATTTATGTGAACTCTTTGTTACTGTACTGTAATGTCTGAGCTACTGTGTCTTGTCCGATCAGTGCAGTGCCAGACCCGGTTAGTACTTGGATGCGACACCAAGGGCCACACAGGAGGACCAGCGGCAAAAGCTGCCATCGTGTCATTAGGCAACACTCTTCACCCACATTGCCAAGAATGAAGTCATTTTTTTGTGTGGATCAATAAAGTTTGTCCATATTAGGCTTCAAATACAGTTTGTAACGCACCATGCTGTTAGGCCAAAGACTCAATCAAAACTTAACAGTTAATGGTCTAAAAGTCAGACCAAAGCACTCGTTAAAAACAGGCTCAGGCTGTGCACACTCCACACACCAGCACACACTGACCATGAAGGAGGCTGGGTACACACTGTGGGGAGGCTGCTGCTGTGGGAGGACACAAACAAACTCGTGAGGCTAATTCAACGACAACAGTACGAGCTCCACCGCTACAGACATGATCACATACACCAACATGAGACCTGGAGGCATTCTTCTGCTGCAGCGAATGAGGCTCGTGTGGACAGGTGCACGGATAATGTAACAGACACAAAGAGCGGAGCTGGAGCGCATAATCATTTACTTTCACTATACAGCATGCAAAAGCAGAGTATGCAAATCATACTCAAAAAGCAGGTTAAAGTGCATGACCGGTTTTCTCGTTTTTCTAATTTTGACTTGGCTTTGGTAGATAAGCACCTGTGGTCAGTATTTATCACTGTTTTACATCAGTCAAGTGACAGTTTGTGGACAAGAAAAGTACAAAAATACAGGAAGTAGCTGAGTTCTAAAACAGAATACTAATAAGAACACTAAGTCCATCCGAAACATTTAAATTTAAAGGTCCTATATTACCCAAGATTGACTCTTGTGAACTTTTAGCCATGTTATAATCTTTTTACTTCCTCAGAAACACAGACAGAGTTATGTTATTCACACTCTGCTCCACCTTGTGATGTCATGTGGTAAGACCACTGTGTTTTTAAACTCCAAACACCTTCACTAGAGTCATTTAGATCATTTCAGAGCTCTCGAACTGCTAATCTCAGCTGAACCAAAGGTAAAAGGAGCTGTTCACTTGAAAACTACCATGACATAAGGTGGAACAGAGCAGAGAGCAGAGACAGACTAACAGGATTACTCAAACCTGTGTGAAAGAAACAAACCACAACTCCAGGTCTGTTTTTGAGGAGGATTATACATTATAACTTGGCTTAAAGCTCACAAGAGTCAATATTGTGTAAGACTGGACTTTAAAAATCTACAAAAATAACAGTTTCTGCACACATTTTTGACAGTTTTGTGCAAAAATATGATCTTTGTTTTAGTATCCGATAACAATGTTGATATAAAAGTAATACCACACCCACAGCACAGTGATAAAATGGGGATACAGACGGTGCTAAACCCTGTGTAACTGTCTATGTGCCGTTATCTGCGCAGACCCTGACACGCTCCTGTATCTCACACACACACACACACACACACACACACACACACACACACACACACACGGAAAAGCAGAGAGAGTTTTGCATAAGACCCAAGAGACAAACAAGTCCCCATGGTTAGAATGAGGAACTATTGTGAGGTCATAGGCCACAGGTTTGTTCATGTTTTGTAATACACATTTCCATTTGATTTGATTATCTGTGTTTAATATGAATGGACACAAAATAATTACGCTGGACTTTTGACAGTGATCGGGCTATGCAAATACTGGTTCATACTGGGGCTGTGCAAGTTATACAGTATTAGATGTGGTTTTATATGCAAGTATTGCCTCAATTAGAAAAAAAAAAAACGATGTGTACGAGAATCAAGGAAAATAAACGCACATCTGGCTTGTTCAGTCTGATCTTCACTGCTTCGAAAAATCAACTACAAATTTACACCAGACCATGAGTGTGTACAGCCTCAGGTCTAACAGTAAAAAGCACCTGCCTTCACCTGCAGAGAGACACATCCACGTCTGCCTCACTCTCAGTTTATGCACAAGCCTCGTGTGAAGCTCAGAACCTCCAGAATTCCCTCCCTGAGCTGCAGAGGCTGCACTAGCGCCGACTCTTGACTGGTGCAGGTGTCTTAGCTTTTGTTGGTAAAGTGTTTTCAAACCTCCGACATGAGCTGCCCGTTACTGACATATGTAAGTAATGATTGTTCACCTTCGTTCGTCTGGTCTGGATTCTTATTCATAACCACTGAAAATCCAGTTCACCGATGGGACACTGGCAATGCATGAGGAAAGTCCAACTTTATTTAATACAATACTGACTTTTTTCCCTTCTCTTTGAGTCATCTTTAACCACTTATTTACAAGACGCCACATTACAGATTTACTGTTGCTGTTCATGGTCACATGGGACACGCCCACTGCGATGTAAACGGGCACAAATGGTCACATTTTTATAGCGCTTTTCTACCTTCAAAGCGCTTTACAACAAGGAACCACTCACCCCTTCACACACCCATTCACACACCAGTGTACGCAGACACTGGGGACGAGGGGGGTTAAGTGTCTTGCCCAAGGACACGACGGCAGCTTCATCTGTGGGATCAGTGGATCTGACGCTCACCAGTGATGTTTATGTCGAGAGTGGGATTCGAACTACCGACCTTCAGATCAGTGGACAAACGCTCGACCAACTGAGCTCCTGCCGCCCCAGGGACAGACTTCATTCTCCAGTTTAATCAGCTATTTAGACCCATAGTTATTTTAGTGCGAATAAAACAAAGCTGTGCTCTAGTGCGATGTGCAGCTGTCCACAGGAGGGGCCCACAGGAGGGGCCCACGGGAGGGGCCCACAGCCTGTGACGCTTTGTTGTCATGATGTTTACGGTGACGTCAGCTCCCACTGACCGCCACAGGTTTCTAACACACGAGTCAGCGCACTATTATTACATGAATAATGTGATTTACGATGAGCAAATTGTACCAGAATGATCCAAAGGCGTCAGACATCAGCACTGCAGAACTACTGCTCATTATTTAAATTAGTCTCACAAGTCGTGATTAGCGCAATGACATAAACAAGTTTTTGGGCATCAGAGGTCTGTTGTAGTTTCCTCTCCTGCCCCTGCCCGACTCTCCTGCCCCTGCCCGTCTTGCTCCTACCTCTGCCCCTCTCTCTCCTGCCCGTCTGTCTCCTGCCCCTCTCTCCTGCCCCTCTCTCCTGCCCCTCTCTCTCCTGCCCCTCTCTCCGGCCGTCTCTACCCTGTCCGTCTCTCTCCTGCTCCTGCCTGTCTCTCTCTTGCCCCTGCCCGTCTTGCCCCTGCCCGTCTCTCCCCTGCCCCTGCCCGTCTCTCCCCTGCCCCTGCCCGTCTCTCCCCTGCCCGTCTCTCTCCTGCCCCTGCCCGTCTCTCTCCTGCCGCTCACCTGCAGGGACGGCAGGATCGATGAGGGGGGCACATCCGGAGCAGACTGGCCTCTCCGGTCGGGCACTGAAGTGCTGTAATTACTGTGGAAAGAGCTGTGTTCCTGTGGCTCGTTTGCTCTAATCGAATTTTGATATCCGGCCCTCGTTAGCCGTGACCCGGGAGCGCTGGGGCTAGCTAACCACGCTCTAACCTCCGCTAATCAAAAGGGTCACTTATCCATCTGGGTCCAAGCGGCTGTTACAGAAGCTCCTCTCCAGGTTTTAAAGAAAAGCAGGTTGGAAATACTTTAACCAGAACGAAATCTAAGGCAGAGCAGTTCAATAAAACCTACAATAACCCTGTTACTGCTGCCACAACATTCAACACTCAACTTTAATATTAAAAAGTCCCACATTACGCTAACCTGACTATTGTGAGCTTTAGACTTGGACAAACTTTATTGATCCACAAGGCAGATGATTTGGGCACAGCAGCTCCACATCAGACTATAACAAAGAGCAGAAATATAAACCCTGCTCTGTTACCTTCTCAGACCTGCCCACAGCTGTGTTTCGTTTCCTTCACATGTTTGAATAATCCTGCATTTATTAGTCTGTCTCCATCTCCAAAGCTCAAAACGCTCGGTTCCATCTTGTGATGTCATGAAGTGGTAGTTTCCAAGTCAACAGCTTTGGTTCAGTGGAGACGATCTCAGAGCTGAAATCATCCAAATGAAGTGAAGGTGGGTGGAGTTTAAAAACACAGTGGAGCACTTCCTGTCACAAGACATCCAAGGGTGGAAAGTAACAAATTACATTTACTCACATTACTGTAATTGAGTAGTTTTTGAGTAATGTGTCATTTTTTTGAAGTAGTTTTTGAAATAAGTCATTTTACTTTTGTGCATTTTGACCGAAGTATTTTACTTCATTACATTAGAATCCACCCTCGATACTGAGTCAAATCAGTTTGGTGGAGAAAAAAATTGAAATGTGGGAGAAAAAAAAATAAAAAAGTCAGAAATGAAAGGAAACGTGGGTTTGCAGGTGCAGAATGTCCACATTGTGCAGAACCATCCGTCTGTCTTGGATCTTCTCGGTGCTGGTGCCAGAGACGAGATGGAGGTCGTCATGGTCGTCATGTGCAGAGTGTGCAACATTTGCTTTTGCATTCTTTGATTTTGGTTTAATTTTCTTTTTTTTTATTGTAGTGTTGTGAGTTGTGACCATATCATTCAGAATTTGTTAAATTGTTAAATTATTGAATTTGTTCAAAGGGTTCTGCAGATAAAGTTCTAAGTTCTGTAAAGTTCTGTAAAAAGAAGGAAGAGCTCAGTGTCTTTAAAATGTCCAAAGTTTGCACTGAACTGAGTTTGCATGTTTCACCTAAAAGATGATTAAAACTTGTGCTGGATTAGATTTATGTCTCCTCCATTTTTATTTATTTTTTACATCAGATCATTGAAAGTAACCAAGTAACTTTTACTCAAATTACATTTTAAAGTACTTTTTTTTACTTTTCCTCAACAAAAGTTTTAGGTGGTTACTTTTACTTGAGTAGAAATTAAACAAATTAAAGATACTTTTACTTAATTACAAGCACTTATTACTGTGTGTTAAACCTGTGAACCTCCAGGTCTGTGGTGATGAGGAAACTGCATTAGGACAGAGATCAGAAAACAGTGTAGACTCTGGGACATAGAGGACACTCCATCGCAGATCTGATATGGACGGTTCATTTTGTCCATTCAGTTCAAGTTTAAATTGAAAACCTCCAAACCTCTGAAGACTCGACCACCTCGTGCCGTTTTAGAGGACGTCACAACACAATCTGAGCCAATCATATTTAATACAGACGGGGCTCAAATGAATATTTTTGGTATAATCGAGCAGCTTCTTCACTAACAGAAAAGATCAGGTTCAGGTTCTGTTCCTTTTGAATCTTTCAGGACAAAGTACAATGTTCTCATTCTGGAAGAACTGCCTCTGGCCCCTGAGGCTACGACAGCGTCACGTCCGAGGATCTGAAAACCACCAGGTGACACTTTGCAGCCCGTGTTGTCAACTTTCCCCGAGGGTGTGACGCTAACTGAAGGCTCTGCTCTGTCTGAAGCTCTGTTCCTCAAGTTTAATCTGAGCTTCGTTTAAACACCATCTGACCCCAAAAGAACTGACTTTACTGAAATGACAGACGAGCCGATTTGTGCCGTTAAACAAGTTTCTCTCGCGTAACATGTGGCTGACGTGGGACGTCCATGTGAACTCTGTCTGTAGCAAGATACAACAAAGACTGTATTTCTTGCGAAGACTGAGGGTATTTGGTGTTGAACAAAAAAATAATGATTGTTTTCTATCATGCTATTATTGAGAGCATAATACGATATGGAATGTGTGTGTGGTTTGGTCATCTCACAGTTAAAACAAAATCTGAACTTTATAGACTGGTGCACACAGCGCTCAAAGTGATGGGGGTGAGACAGTGTCCATCCTCGCAACAGTTGTTTGAGGAGACTGTTGTCAAACAAGCAAGAAAGATCACTTCAGACCCCTCTCATGTCCTACACTCCCAATATGAGCTGCTATCATCTGGGCGACGCTATAGAGCACCCATTAAAAACAGAAAAAGACACCTGAACAGGTATAAAAACTCATTCCTGCCCATCTCAGTGACTTAGGCCATAGCGCAGGACTGTGATGTGATGTGGTATGGGGTTGTTAAAGTGAATGTTGAAGTATGTCTTGTTTCATGTTTGTTTAATGTGTACTGTTTATGTGGCAGCCTTTGTGTCCAAAACAAATTTCCTTTGGGACAAATAAAGTAATCTTGAATCTTGAACATCACAGTAACAAGTCAGTTAGCGTCAGCCAACAGTTTTCTAGTCACTCTCAACTTTTTGTGTAAAATCAAAGTCCTAAACACGACCATGAACACCTGTAGTTTTCCATTTTTTAAAAAGAGAAATCTCAAAACTTTTGTTCAATTTTGCTCACGTGTGCATTGCGTCACCATGGTAACACCATAGACATACTGCACATGTGATGTCCCTGCAAACTATCAATAGCACACAATAATAATTACCTGTATTTAAACAAACCCGGCTTAAGTTAAACCTGTATTTCTGCCGACCCTGTGGCAGGAGCTCCACACAGACATTTCCATTCTTTTGCCTGTGTTTCTCTGTTCATTTTATACGTGCTCCAAAGCACCTGGTCTCACTTAGCTCTGGCACCGGCCCTGAAGCTTTGGTGAAGTTCCACCAGTGCAGCCGAGTCCGCCAAGTCCTGTCCTCTGCTGTGCGGCGCTGTCCTGAGCTGACCACTCTAAAGCCTGTTATCTGTGTTATCTGGCTGTGCCGCGCCGGGCCAAGCCTCTTTGGCCTGGAGCTTTATCTCATTAAAGTGCAGCCAAAGTGAAATGTGAGAAACACACTCCTCTGATACAGGATCAGCCCCGTTTAAAAGCACGCTGTCGTGGAAAAGCTCTGGAGCAGCGTTCACAAGCCACACACACACACACAGGCACACACACACACAGACACACACACAGACAAAACACAGACACACACAGACAAAACACACACACACAGACACACACACATACACAGGCACACATACAGGCAAAACACACACACACACAGACACACACACATACACAGGCACACATACAGGCAAAACACACACACACACACACACACAGACACACACACAGACAAAACACAGACACACACACATACACAGGCACACATACAGGCAAAACACACACACAGACACACACAGACAAAACACACACACACAGACACACACACAGACAAAACACACACACAGACACACACAGACAAAACACACACACACAGACACACACACAGACAAAACACACACACACAGACACACACACACACACAGGCACACACACAGGCGCACACACACACACACACACACAGACAAAACACACACAGACAAAACACACACACACAGACACACACACACACACACACAGACAAAACACACAGACACAGACACACACACACACAGACACACACACACACACAGACACACACACACACACAGGCACACACACAGGCACACACACACACACACAGGCTCACACACAGACACAGACACACACACACAGACAAAACACACACAGACAAAACACACACACACAGACACACACACACACACACAGACAAAACACACAGACACAGACACACACACACACAGACACACACACACACACAGACACACACAGACACACACAGACACACACACACACAGACAAAACACACACACACCACTCAAAAGAGCTTTAAACAGCCTTGTAGTGTTTCACAACACTACAACTTAAGACTATTTCGGTACTAAGGGAAAGACTTGACACTCAACACTGATTCTGACACCAGGGTCATAAAAACACTCCTTAGTTTAGGCAAGAGAATGTCTTCTGCATTAAACGGCGGTACTTTCTTTTCCATTGTGGCCTTCCCCCAGTGCTCCATGGGTGTACACTAGTCTGTGTGTTCTGATACTTGTTCTGATACTTGTTCTGACACAGCTCAAGTATCAACTCCTCTAATAAAGTCCAGATTTAGTAGTAAAACGATGTGACTAAAGTCATTGTTTAATAACAGATTCCAATTCAAATGGAACAAATGAATGACAATGGATATTATCACAATTGCAGTTTTAGACATGTGCAAAATCAAGTATTGCCAAAAACTGCCAATATAAATATCAAAAAGAAAAAAAAAAAAAGTAGGGCACATACAATAAGAGGATTTACTGGTCAAAGTTGGCTCAAAATGTCTCATAATATTTTTTTCTGTAGTTACAAAACACATTTGGATAATTTTTTTACCTGTGATTAAATTAAGTTTTCAGCCTCTGGTATCGTTTGAAATTAAAGCCAAAGTATCGACATCGGTATCGGCACAGAAAGAGCAGGATCGTGGTCTTGTGTCAGCTCTAAGCCGCACACTTTTACTCAGAGGAATCACAGGCCTTGTTGAAGCTTAACTATTACGATTCTATCACCGAACAGCGCGACAATCCCAAAATATGTTCAGATGTTCAGTTTTGCCGACAGTGCCCAGCCCCGTCACTGCCTTTTAATCAGCAACACAGACTTGCATCACCGACCCGAATGAAAAATGAGACATGCTGATGTGGTCACAGCTGCGTGTGATACAGGCCCCGAGTTCTCATGGAAAAAATGATTAGTCAACCAAAGGACAAACTAACAGTGGAGACAGTGCACACATTCAAACTCAAATAAACACATTGTGAACCGCTGGGGAGGGGTCAACCTGCAGTGAGGCGGACGAGGGGCGTTGGGCCAGACCCAGGCCCACAGAAGACGAGAAAACCCTCATGAACACATATTACTGTATATGATGCTCGGTCAGACTGGATGAGCTGTTCAAGGACTAAAGACTAAAGCTCCTTTTGGACATTTGTGTGTAAACGAGGTCAATGTGCAGCTTTCTCCTCATTTCAAGTACTACGTGACGTCACGCAGGACTGCCCTGAATAATGCAGGGGCGGAGTTTGTAGTGTGGACACCTGCTGGACCAATCACACTGTTCTCATACCACCAGACTTTAACCACACTCTAACGATGTTCCCTCATTAGCTTGCCCAGAATTGTATTTCGATTGAATAATTAATATTTGAACAATCCTCCATTTTCCTGCGTTTGAGACTTTCGTGCTCAGAAAATGTCTGTTTCACCCACCCCCTATCTCCACCCACTGCTCTGGACATGTGATCGTGTAGGAGTTAAAAATGGCACATGGCCATGTTTAAAAAAAAAAATCAGATTCTCTACCGTGTGGCATTTTGGGATGCACCGATCCGATACTAGTATCGGATTGGACATAGATGATGTAATTGATGTAACGTGACTATTTACTGGATGTAATGGACTCAGAAAGTGTCATAATGTTTGGACTTTTATTTGTGCAAAGCTGTTCTGTGGTTACTTCAAAGACAAATAACAACCTGCGTGAAGTCGCCCCATCAAACGCAAACCTACACAAAAACTGTCAATCGTTTGTGCTTCAAAAAGTTTCATTTGTGCTTCTTTAGTTTTGGAGAAATTAACGATTCTTTTACAGGTCAAATTGGGGTCAGACCCACAGGAAGCTTAAAAATGCTCTAAAACATCCAAAATGGAGTCAATCGTTTGTGCCTCGTTTGTACTGCAAAAGTTTCGTTTGTGCGATTCTGGTTCTTCAGATATTTGCAGTTTTATTTTCGGCCGATGACGTCGTCCAGAACCTCAGAATGTGAAATAAAGCTCAAAACAGGAAGAAAATTATAGAAAACGTTTGTATTTGGTTTGTGCTGTGACAATTTTCATTTGTGTGAGTTTATTTCTAAAATTATTCATTATTATTTCTGTGGTAATTACAGGACGTCATTTCCGTTCAGCTGACGGAGACAAACTCCACAAAACTAGAGAAGAGAAACGATCTCAGGTTATGGAAAAGTCTGTGTCACTCTTTAGTAATTTGCTTTTGATTCATATTTTATAAAATAATACAGACTTTTCCACAGCCTCAGATCGTTTGGCAGCACAAACGAAGCACAAACGATTGACATAGTTTTTGTGTAGGTTTGCGTTTGATGGGGGCAAACTTCACGCAGGTCGAATCACAGCTTCAGCCCACAGTCATTTTGTCTTATTTTCTTTAAAGGAAATAAATGCTGTTCTCAGTCTCTGCCCTGGTGTCAGTAAATATCGAGTATCAGCAGATACTTAAAGCGATCGTATGGGAATCTGTATCCGCCCTGACAAAGCTGGATCGGTGCATCCATAGTTTCCACTCATAAAGTCGGATGATTTTAGGTCAATATTGTAGTTTAAATGGAACAAATTTTAAAAATACTGATCAATGTATGAAATAGTTCAATCCTAAAGAGCAGCGACAGCAAAACATGTCTCCTTCAGCCCTGCCCCCTCTGCCCCCTCTGCCCCCTCTGCCCCCGTGGTCCGCTGGGCGTGCAGGTTGCCCACTCCCCGGGTCAAATGAAGAAGAGAAGGGGGTATACACACAGTGAGGGGCAGATTGGGAAGTCCACGTACCCCGATGATCGCATTGAGCTCGGTCATGGTCACCTGCTTGGCCCTTTCCACGGCCTGGGCCACCTGCTGCTGGTGCTGCGGAGAGAGGGGAGCGTGAGACCCGGACACACACACACACACACACACACACACACACCTGACCCCGACACACATCCCCTGCACACACACACACATAAACCTGACCCCCGCACACACACATAAACCTGACCCCTGCACACACACACATAAACCTGATCCCCGCACACACATAAACCTGACCCCTGCACACACACACACATAAACCTGATCCCCGCACACACACACACATAAACCTGACCCCTGCACACACACAC
This sequence comes from Odontamblyopus lacepedii, assembly GCA_034769755.1. NCBI lineage: Eukaryota > Metazoa > Chordata > Actinopteri > Gobiiformes > Gobiidae > Odontamblyopus > Odontamblyopus lacepedii. The sequence goes on from CM068349.1 coordinate 2,904,495, forward strand.
ATAAACCTGACCCCTGCACACACACACATAAACCTGATCCCCGCACACACGCACATAAACCTGATCCCTGCACACACACACACATAAAACTGAAACCCCACACACATAAACCTGATCCCCGCACACACATAAAAGTGACCCCTGCACACACACACATAAACCTGATCCACGCAAACACATAAACCTGACCCCTGCTCACACACACATAAACCTGATCCCCGCACACACATAAACCTGACCCCTGCACACACACACACATAAACCTGACCCCTGCACACACATAAACCTGACCCCTGCACACACACACACATAAACCTGATCCCCGCACACACATAAACCTGACCCCTGCACACACACACATAAACCTGATCCCCGCACACACATAAACCTGACCCCTGCACACACACACACATAAACCTGACCCCTGCACACACACACATAAACCTGACCCCTGCACACACACACACATAAACCTGACACCTGCACACACACACATAAAACTGATCCCTGCACACACACACATAAACCTGACCCCCGCACATACATAAACCTGACCCCTGCACACACACACACGCACACACATACATACGCATACACAGGACACCCACCAACATACACACATAATAGACCTCCGCACAACTGACCACACACACACACACACACACACAGGACCCCCACACACACACCAGCTCCCCGTACACACACACACACACAGGACCCCCGTACACCGGCCCCCGTACACACACACCAGCTCCGCGCACACACACACAGGACCCCCGCACACACACCAGCTCCTCGTACACACACACACACACAGGACCCCCGCACACACACCAGCTCCCCGTACACACACACAGGACCCCCGCACACACACCAGCGCCTCGTACACACACACACACAGGACCCTCGCACACACACCAGCTCCCCGTACACACACAGGACCCCCGCACACACACCAGCTCCCCGTACACACACACACAGGACCTGCGCACACTGGCCCCCGTACACACACACACACACCAGCTCCGCGCACACACACAGGACCCCCGCACACACACCAGCTCCCCGTACACACACACAGGACCCCCGCACACACACCAGCTCCGCGCACACACACACAGGACCCCCGCACACAGAGCACATTTGAGCGCAGATTGAAAGTGCACTGGTCCTGCTGTGAGCTGATGGTTACTGGGCCATTGGCAATTCCACAGGCAAATCAAGCATGGGATGGAGCACACAGAGCGGGGACGTTCCACTGTCTCTGCTATGAGCTTTATGAATATAGAATGGGACTGTGTTTAACTGTACAATACACACACTATACTGAAAAAGTAAAAAAAAACATCTTCAAATTAAGGCTGCACAATACAGAGCGACATCCTCAGTACTGTGAGGAAACAGTGTAAATATACAAGCGTCTCACTTTGGCAGATTGATGCTTTTCTTCATTTAAACCTAATCCAGTTTGCTGTATTTTTTAAGTATTTTCTGAAGTATGCTTTTTTTTCTATGGCCATGGAATAATGCACGTGCCACCTCCTTTAAATGAAGTGAAACTGCTGTCTAGAAGTACAATGAAATACCACAATTACTGCAATAGCTCACAGCAATCGAATTACTTTTTTTCTAATACTGTGCAGCCCAAACCCAAATTAAGAATGTAATAATAAAATCTGATACTACAGGCTTATGGTTGTATTCACCTCCCACAACATTATTGTGGGAGGAATTAAGAAATAAAACTTTTATCGCTTTTATCGGGAGAAGGAAGTCATCATGAGACTAAAGTGGCCTCAGTAGAATCACTGTTACGAGTTACATGTGCTGGAAATGATTCCAAATGAATCAATAGTGTAGGTCTCATGCAGAACGCTGCTCTAACTGGGTTAAGATGCTGGACCAGGCTAAAGCCTTCACAGGATTGATTATAGTGCACTCCATAAGTCACTTAGCTGTACTGTACTCCATGCTAATCAGATTAGTCTCATTTTAAACGGCGGCCATGTTGGAGCCGGGCCTTACCTCTTGAGACAAGAACGGCATGATCTGTGCGAGGATTGCATTGAGGCGTTTGGCAATCTCCGTCTGCAACAAGAGAACAACAGTTTAGAATGGGAGTATTATGAGGAAAAGCAGTTTAACACACACACACCATTACACTGCCGGGCCTACGGTGGCCCTGCGGGGACACTATGCTGTACGTGTATGTGCGAGTGACATGGAGTGAAGGAAGCTGCAAAGATGTGGCGTTATTGAATAAGAAAATACATAAGTGCTCGTCAGTACTTTGTTCGTCCACTTGAGCAGTGTAGAAACAGGAAGAAGCAGAGGCTGATGGGACAGCACTGGGGTCCGCTGTGACATAACGGACATCACACCAGTTAGAGCTGGGCGGTATGACCAAAAATTGTTATCACGGTATTTTTTTAAATTATCACGGTATCACGGTATTTAACGGTATTTTTGTCTTTGGCTAAGTGGAGTGTGATAGAGTTGGTAATATCATTCCAACGTCTCGCTCGGCGTGCTCCGCGCACCAGCTCTCGCCCGTGTCACAAAACACTACACAGACGGTCCCTTTTAGCAAACGCGCCTAACACTACACAGACGGTCCCTTTTAGCAAACGCGCCTAACACTACACAGACGGTCCCTTTTAGCAAACGCGCCTAACACTACACAGACGGTCCCTTGAGCAAACGCGCCTAACACTACACAGACGGTCCCTTGAGCAAACGCGCCTACCAGGGACGTAGTGTAGTGTGTAGTGTTTTGTGCTGCAGTGCCAACGTTACGCAGAGATTGGGGAGAAGATGCAGATTTTACTTTCTACTCAACTCGCTATCCTTACCTGGCTTGTTGGCTTGTTTGGTGTAACACTGAAAAACAGCCCCGCTCAATCTACGCTGTCGCGTTCCGCCGCTCTGTGTTGCCGACATATGCGCGCACACACGGTATGGCGGTAAATAAAAAATTCATATCATAAAAATAAAAATTACCGGTATACCGGTTCAAACGGTATACCGCCCAGCCCTAACACCAGTGTTTCCAGAAACAACAGAACACAGACGCCCTTAAAATAATCTTTTCACTAATGGAAAAACTAATCACTGACTAGTCGACAACTAAAATAATCAGCAGCAATCAGAAGAATCCCAATGATCACAGCAATGACTCCAGCTGTGAAATACCATGTGCGCTCCACCAGAGAAAACACTAGAACGTCTCCACCAGAGAAAACACTAGAACGTCTCCACCAGAGAAAACACTAGAACGTCTCCACCAGAGAAAACACTAGAACGTCTCCACCAGAGAAAACACTAGAACACTCCACAGAAGAGACTAGAACGTCCACAGTATTTACATTCATCTATATGGAGCAGATTTGAACTAAACTAGACTTTGCCTTAACACAAATGCACTTCCCTCTGCGCCTCCATTAGCCCTGATTTCATTAGAGGCTGAAATATGCTAATTCGTGGAGGCCGCAGAGGCTGTAATGAGCCTATACTTCATCATTACGAGGCAGAGGAGGCGGAGGGGGCAGACAGGTTAACTCTCCGCCCCATCTATCTGTGGCATCTTTGCTATCGAGCGCTCAGTGTTAGTGGAAGATGATCCGGCGCAGGCAGACGGGCACTCAGGTCCGCGTCTGGACAAATGGACGTGGCTCTGCTTCATCGCAGCAGCTTCAGACAGACAGACATGTGAGGACAGACTGATGAGCAGCTACAGGAGCCGTCCACAGGGGCCCTGCCGTGAGCGGGGCCGTCAAAGGGATTGAAAATCAGATACTAACCCATGCTAAAACTACAGTAGCATCGACACTACATACTTAACTGAGCAGATATCGATACTAAAAGTGTCACACACAGAAATGAACCTTTCCTGAATGTGTTCAGAATGATGTTGAGTTGAGTATCAGAACAAATATAAGAGCACATACACTGGTATAGACCCAGGGAGCACCGTGGAACCTACCTGGACCACTGAGGGAGTGCACACATATAAGGACACACGGGAATAGAAAAAGTACTACCAACACATTCTACTGTCTAAATCACATGTGTCAAACATGCGGCCCGGGGGCCAGATCCGGCCCTCCAAGACCTTTAATCTGGCCCTCGGCTGATTTTTCTATTAAAATACTTAAAATTTTCAGAATTTTCTGTTCATTTTCTGCACCGTTTAGCATAGCAGCGTCTCCGGCGTTTCTGTACGTTGCGACTCCCACCAGAGCAGCACAAATGAAGACTTTCCTCTTTCCAAACGCTCTTAAAGGACGATCGTTTTGACTGTCGACCGTGACCCTCATCAGCAAAATGTCAAAAAATGAGAAAAGCAGATGCCGAGTTCAGGATTTCCCAAGAAAAATAGTCTAATTCTTATTTGTTGACAGAGGTGAATGGGAAATCTGTGCTCAGTGTGTTTGGAACAAGTGGCGTTGCTCGAGGAATATAATCTTAAACACCACTACGAGACACGGAGAAAAATACAATAACTTGAAGAGAGAACTGAGTTTTCTGATCCGGCCCTTTTGGGATCAAAGTAGGTTGTATACGGCCCCCGGACCAAAGTGAGTTTGACACCCCTGGTCTAAATAAAGAGTGTTTTTATCATGGTATTGAAATCGGTATTGAGTGCTGAATCTATTCCTTAGTAATAAAATGGAGTTTTGACTGCACTTCGACTATGGCTCGAGTTTACAGGTTAAGGTTAGGTGAGTAGAGCCCGACTCGAATTAGCACCAGCCTACAGTAAATGAATATACATTAATATAGCGTCGTCACAGAGCATGGAAACCCGACACTTGGCTGTGTGAATGTGGCGCGGGGAGTGATTGGCTCTGAACTAGAGCTGCAACTATCGAATATTTTTGGAATCGAGTATTCTGTCGATTATATCATCGATTAATCGAGTAATCGGATAAATCACACTTTTTTGTTTTTATACAACTATATCAATAGTGTGTAACGCAACATGAAAGGCCTCTTAAAATGAGCAAGCAATTGCTGTTATTCCTCACAAAAAAGGTTTTTATTTAAAGTCAACATTTTTTTTAAACAAGTGTAAAACCTTTGGTTTATTGGCTTATAAGACAGGAGTTTTCTAAGTGACAACGTTAATCCTTTAACTAGCCTAATTAATAAGCTAAATATAGAACTAGCGAACACATAAGTGTTCGTAAACGTCGGTAAAATATTTCCTTTCTCTGATATTGGAATTATTGATGCCAGCGGTTCTAGATTAAATCAGATTTTTGGTAAAAGTAGAACAACGAACTAGACGTTTCTGATATGGGGAAACACCGAGTGTGTGCGTGTGTGTGTATACGTGAGGAAGGGAGCGATTTGAGTGAGATCATTTGCTCTCTTGCTGCTCATTATGCCTCGTTACTATCGACTCATAACACAGGTTACAAATAATTACAAATACTGTACATTCTAATAGTTTTCATTTCAGTTAGCAATCGTAAAAGTATATTACCTCGTAGATTCTCCGACTCCGCTTAGAGAAGTACAGTTCACATGAGGATGCTTTCGCTTTAAGTGCTGCAGCATTGAAGACGTACTGTTGTGGTACATCAGGTTGGCTTTGCCAGTGCACACTGGCAGCGGCCACATCATTATCTGCCATTTCCACACCGTGGAATAAATCGCGCCGCTTCAAATCTTTGAAATGTACGTCATTGATAACTGTCCGTGTGAAACAGTGATCCCAGACTGGCGCAGCAGTCTACAAAGGAGGAGTGATACGATAGCAGAGACATTTTAAATAAATTGACTTTGGTGACATGAATTAAACGAAGCCTCGAGGCAAAGAATTTGCCCCGAATATTTTTTGTAATCGAATTATCCGAGTTACTCGAGTAATCGTTTCAGCCCTACTCTGAACACATCGCCCTAAGGTGCTGATTGGGAGTCACATCCCTGGGGCAGCTGTGGCTACAGAAATAGCTTACCTCCAGCAAGCGTGAGGAGCGGGTGAATGAGGAAAGCACGGCAGGCTCGTACCGCATAACAAGGCTCAAGATTTGAACGGCACAAACTCAAACACAAACTGTCAACTGTTTACGACTCGTGAATGCGCCAAAAGGACAGAGAATATATCAAACGTTAGTGTCACGTTTAAGAAACTATTAAGAGTCAAAATCAACATTTCAACAACTATTTTACCTTGACTCACAATAACTGACCAGCCCATACAAACAATAGTGACATGGTTCATTCATTCACATTGTCTAACAGTTCACTATTCCTCCAGTCTGTGAGCAGCTTTATTAGGAGTGGGCGATGCATCGATTCCAGTATCAGCTGATTGAGTCCTGGTATTTGTGTCAATATAAGTCAATATTGATATTATTGATATTCTAAACCAGTTTGTGTGTCCATGTGTCAGCCCGGTTTGTCCACAGTGCATCAGGATCTGTGTTTTTCAACAAACTCGTGAAATCAGTGTATCAAATCAATCTTTGTGAGCACTGAAGTCAACGTGACACAATTTGGTTTAAAAAAAAAAAAACCCTCATTACGTCTAAGCTTACGCATGTAGCCTGGGCTCTGTGTACGGTTTTAAAGAGGTTATCTGCAGGTTAAGGTACTGGCAGCCCGAGTTCAGGCGTCATTATATGGACACATCCAAGTTTTTCCCCCTTCTCAGTATATGGACACACTATGTGAAAGCTCAGAACCTCCAGAATCCACTCCCTGAGCTGCAGAGGCTGCACTAGCACTGACTCAGGATTGGCTGCAGGTGCTGGGGTTTAGGCAGGGACCGGTCAGATCAGAGGGAGACAAAAAGGCCATGTGTGAGGAATTTAAAGTCAAAATCATTCGTACTGTGCCTTTAAATGACTTACTTCTGCTTTAAAAGAGAGAGGAGAGGCCCGTCTCTGATTTGAGGTGAGGGTAACACGCTGGTGGGAGCTCACTGATGGGAGAATGAAGAGAGGAGGCTGCACTGTGGCTTTGGAGTCTTTTAACCATGTCTCTGTGAGGAGGAAGAGGAGGAGGAGGAGGAGGAGCTCAGGGAGCGCTGCTGTCTCGTCTCTGATTTGAGGTGAGGGTAACACGCTGGTGGGAGCTCACTGATGGGAGAATGAAGAGAGGAGGCTGCACTGTGGCTTTGGAGTCTTTTAACCATGTCTCTGTGAGGAGGAAGAGGAGGAGGAGGAGGAGGAGCTCAGGGAGCGCTGCCGTCTCTAGACTGCTCTGTCTGAGATTAGGTGGGCGACCATTTTCTTACAGCTCCATCACGATTCATGAGCAATTAAAAGCCTTATAATGGTTTCATAATGGATTTAAAGGTGCACTGTGTAACTTTTCTGATGGTGAGGGAGGCATCAGTGTTATTGCTTTTCCTGTAATGTTCCACAGTAGAGCATTTATGTGAGCAGGCTTGCATTTAAAACAAGCAGGCTCACCTCTCCACAGATCTGCTTTGACCTGGTGGCATCACTAATAATAATAATAATAATGCATCAGTTTTATACAGCGCTTTTCTGGACACTCAAAGACGCTTTACAGAGCATTATTCATTCACTCCAGACCCGGTGGTGGTAAACTACTATTGTAGCCACAGCTGCCCTGGGGCAGACTGACGGAAGCAGGGCTCCAATCTGCACCATCGGCCCCTCCGACCACCACCACCATTCACACACACACCACTTTCATACTAGGCAATGTGGGTGATGTGCCTTGCCTAAGGACACAATGACAGTTTTTGCGACTGGCGCCCCCCTGTGGCACCTGGAATTCCCAGTGGTCTCCCATCCAAGTACTAACCAGGCCCGGCCCTGCTTATGTGACACTACTGTGGAACATTTCATGGAAAGTAATACTATCTCCATGGAGACAAAGAGCGACAGAACCTTTACCACAAAAGTCACATGAGGCACCTTTAAACTGAAGAAGGGAGATCGAAAAACGGAGATTTGAATATTGAGCTACACTAAGTAAATAAGAAGAATGAAAATATAGAAGAAAATCGGCCTCGCAAACAAAACCCCAGGTGCTCAGGCCTGACACAACTGAAACTTATCTGTACCGAGACTATAAAAAAGGAACAACTCTATATTTTTATTACCATTGTAGTATCACAATTGATAGTAAGTCCTGAATCTTTAATTGAAATGACGTTATTATAACAACACTAAACACAGTTTTGGAGCTCTCTGAACACACGTGTGGTGTATCCTCCAGTTCTGTTTTCATTCTATGGGTATTTTACAGTCTCTTCACTTTTTGAACAAAACTTTCACAGGTGTTTTAGCACATTTCTCGTATGAGGCGAAATGTACGAAATAAAACCTTTGAGTCCACACACTCGTCTGTGATTGGCTGAATTCTCCTGTCGCTCACACTGCCCGATGGGAGGTGTGGGTGTGACGCTGTAGATGACATGTGTTTTCTTTGTGCGTGAGCGGCGTTTAACTCCGTTTGAATCACCGTCGGACCATCTCGGCGCAGACGGGCAGATGGTCACTGGGTCAGAGGATGATTTGACCTCCCATTGTTCGGCCCCTGCTCCCTGTCTGCGCCGGGACGAGCAGGGACCTTTGCTCCTGTCAGGAGTCATCTCCGCTCCCTGTCTGACCTTCTGCTCTCCGCCTCCTCTTTCTCATCCTCCTCCTCCTCCCTCTCTACCTCCTCCCTGCTAATCTGCTGCGCTCCCCCCTCCCCTCTCCCTCCCCTCTTCCTCTGTTGCCCGGGTAACGCTATCTGGCATGGCTGATCGTTATGCAAATTGGACTGGGGGCCCTGACCAGAACAGGCTGTAAAATCATATTAGGCGCAGCGCAGAGGCAGGTCATTAAATTGAATTTTCGGCCTGTCGATCCGATCGGCACGGGGAAATTAATGAGGGATAACTGGGAGTGGGCCGGGAGGAGGGAGGGAGGGGCGGGAGAGGCGGGGGAGCGAGGGGTCTGTGGAGACTCATAAAGCATCATCATTAGCGGGGGCGGATACGATGACACGCACGAAAGGATTAGCATTTCGGCGACGGCTAAACTGCGAGGGAGGATGGCTGCAAGAGGGACACATTTGAGAGATTAGATCCTACCAGAGGCGTTTAGCATTACTACTGGTTTGAAATGAGACAATTTAAAGGTGCATTGTGGAACTTTTCTGGTGGAAGATGCCACTGCTTTGACAAATATTCCACAGTATGACACTGACGTTTTTATCTGCAAGCCACACCACAGGTCAGATACAGGGCACAGGTTTTAAATGACCCAAATAAGCAGGAATATTACAACAAAATTGGTCATATTACGCAAAATCACAAGCGGAGAGCACAAGGGCCCCTCACATCCAGCTGCCAGCAGGTGGCTTAGAGGTGAATAATTTGTACTTTGAATTTGCACCATTCCACTTTCCAAAGAAGGGTGAGCCTTAAAGACACACGTCAGCGCTGATATTCAACAGATTCAGATTCAAGTATTTACTGTCATTGTCAGAGAAGAACAAAGAAATTGATACCAGTGTTTGTATGAGGGTATCCACAGTCAGCCAGGAAAAAGAGAGGCCTCCAAACCTCTCACCACACATCCTCTGACAGCACAGGGACTCAGAGCACCTGCCACCAGGGACTCAGAGCACCTGCCACTACCACAGGGACTCAGGAGCGAGTACCCATCATCATAGGGACTCAGAGCACCCGCCATCATCACAGGGACTCAGAGCACCCGCCATCATCACAGGGACTCAGAGCACCCGCCATCATCACAGGGACTCAGAGCACCCGCCATCATCACAGGGACTCAGAGCACCCATCACAGGGACTCAGAGCACCCGCCACCATCACAGGGACTCAGAGCACCCACCATCACAGGGACTCAGAGCACCCATCACAGGGACTCAGAGCACCCGCCACCATCACAGGGACTCAGAGCACCCGCCACCATCACAGGGACTCAGAGCACCCGCCATCATCACAGGGACTCAGAGCACCTGCCATCACAGGGACTCAGAGCACCCGCCACCATTATAGGGACTCAGAGCACCCGCCACCATTATAGGGACTCAGAGCACCTGCCACCATCACAAAGACTCAGGGCACCCGCCATCATCACAGGGACTCAGAGCACCCGCCACCATCATAGGGACTCAGAGCACCCGCCATCATCATAGGGACTCAGAGCACCTGCCATCATCATAGGGACTCAGAGCACCTGCCATCATCATAGGGACTCAGAGCACCTGCCATCACAGGGACTCAGAGCACCTGCCACTACCACAGGGACTCAGAGCACCCGCCATCATCACAGGGACTCAGAGCACCCGCCACCATCACAGGGACTCAGGAGTGCGTACCCGCCATCACAGGTACTCAGAGCGTGCAGAGTGGAGAGGGGCTCTTCACGGTGCCGCTCCCTCGCTGATGAAAGCCATTTGGCCGCCGTGGCCCCGGAGTGGTCGGCTCGAGCACAATGACCGCTCAATTGTGGAGGAAAACAAGTGTGTGTGCGCTGGAGGCGGGCGGGCACAGGAATGAGCTCCAGAGAGGAGAGCCACTCGGAGGGGAGACGGTTCATTACCAATGCATGAGGGCGGCTCTGCAGGTCTGACGAGCACAAAACTCAAGTGCCCTCTTCTCCCAGGGACATATGTGGATTCAGCTCTCATTTAGCAGTGCGGGTGTCAATTAGCGTCTGCTGCTGTAGCCGTGTACCACTCCTGTGATGTCTGCGGGGAACACCACCTCGGAGCAGCCCGCCGACCAGTGGCAGCTGTCTATTTGGACCAACACTGTGTTTTAATCAGGATTTGAAGACCTTATTGCTGGTATTTCAGACTGTTTTGGTACTAGTGTTGGTAGTAGTGTCACCATTCGAATAGTTCTAACTAGATTTTGATACTAAAAAAGTACACTTAGTACTTCATACCGATTTGATATAACATTTTATACAAATGCTGATTTTTTTGCAGTATCGATACCTGCTCAAATGAGTATCTAGCTTCGATATTAGTTTTATACTGATGAGTATCTTATTTTGGACACTTTTGACAACCCTAACTGACAATAGTCCTGCTTGATTAAGTTAAATCCCAAGTATTTGTCTCACAACAGAAATCAGGATCACGTCCGCACTGTCGAAGTGTTGACCCAGTATATTTTATTAATGATGTTTTGAGTCACTTTTGTTTCAAAGCCTTTGTACTGTACGTGGATTTGAAAGCGTGTCGTTTCGCATTTTTGCATGAAAAGCACTCTTAGCTCAGGTTTTGAGTGGCGTAAGCATCATTAAGAACACAAGGTAATTAACTGTATTTTTTAATGACAATATTCTCGTCATTAAATAGAGTAATAATTGAAATCAGGATTTTCACTTGAATTGCACACTGCTTATGGGCTATAATGGTGACGTTTTTAGGTAATAAAAAAAAAAAAAAAACAAGCCTGTGTTATTGAAAACCTGTAAAAGTTTTCAGCGTTCATACAATAACAGGAGGCTATTGCTAATCAGACCACAGTGAACACATGCGTGATAACAGCATTCGAGGCCAGGGGTCGGTAAACCTGCGGCTCCGGAGCCACATGCGGCTCTTTCCTCCTTCTTTTGTGGCTCCTGTGACTTTGGAAAATAAATACTGAGCATTTAATTACATAGGATTTTTATTTTAGTTAGTTCGTTTTTAAATGTAATTCTAAATGTGTAGATAATGGTCCTGTAACATTCAAATAAAACGTCTTTACAGCCAACGCACCTCCTCCTGTGCCTCTAAACCAGAACTAACACCAGGACTAAAACCAGGACTAAGCCAGGTCTAGACCAGATCTAAAACCAGAACTAAACGAGCATTAAACCAGGACCAAAACCAGGACTAAAACCAGGACTAAGCCAGGTCTAGACCAGATCTAAAACCAGAACTAAACGAGCATTAAACCAGGACCAAAACCAGGACCAAAACCAGGACTAAAACCAGGTCTAAACCAGGTCTAAATCAGATCTAAAACAGAACTAAACGAGCATTAAACCAGGACCAAAACCAGGACCAAAACCAGGACTAAAACCAGGTCTAAAACCAGGACTAAAGCCAGGTCTAAAACCAAACAAGAACAGAATTTGCAGGAGGGGGTTGCTACAAAAAAAAAAGTTTCTGAAGAACAGAACGTTTCTGCTCCGTGGGCAGATTCATTCGCTCCAGTACAGGTTTATCACCTGTATGATGATGATGGACACAGGTTGATTCGCTGTGGGTGGATCATTTAATGTTGGATTTTTATTTCCTACAAGCAGGACTCAAATAGACATTTAGTAATAATGTGTTTATTGCAGCTTTAGGCTCATTTGTTTCTTTATCGCATGGCTAATTTGCAAAAACTGCATTGAAAACGGCTCAGTGCTGATGCTTCAGCTTCTGTCGGACTAAAGGACACGACTCGGTGGATTATTTGTGTTGTATTTTCATTGATTTCATAAATGCAACACACTATAGTCTTTTATACAGAGCAGACAGGTAAAAAAAACAAAAAACAAACATATGCAGTGTGATCCTCATTTTGGCTTTTGTAGCTCCGCGGGTGTTTTTTTTTTTTTTTTCTGTGGGAGACGCTCCAAACGGCTTTTTGAGTGTTTAAGGTTGCCGACCCCTGTTCTAGGCAAAGCAATAACATCGCCATGGTGACAGGAAACTAGCGAACGTTCCACCCGAAAAGTTACACTGTGTGCCATTAGTTCCAGAAACACAAAAAGTAACGGACTGCTCAGAGCTGCCTCTTCAACCAACTCTAATAAATACAGTGCACTTTGATAAGCTTTTGGAAAACACACACGTGCATATTTACACGTACACGTACACACACACACACACACACACACACACACACACACACACACATATAAACACACACAACTGTCCTGATGCAATCCCTTAAGTCAACAAAGAGCCTTTCTCCGTATATACACAGCTCCAGACACTAATTGCCCAACCATGTCCCAGCCGCCCCTCTACCCCCTCTACCCCCTCGCCCTCTTACCCCCTCCCCCCCGCGCCCTGTTACCCCCTCCCCCCCGCGCCCTCTGACCTCCCCAGGGACGCACGGGCTGTTCTTGTAGCGCGTTTGTTTTGGCTTACAGACAAGTCCACCATCATCGCCTCGCCAAACAATTCCTGAAAGCCTCCATAAATGATTCATGGGCACAGACCGGCCCCCTGCGACCCGCCGCCCCGGCCCCCTCCCGCTGTCGAGGAACGTGACAGGAGGATGTGTTAAGCACTGTTTCTTTCTGCCCTTTTAACAGGAGAGGATACAGACGGAGGTGAGGGCACGGTGCAAAAGTCCACAGTGGGGTTGTCAAAAGTATCCAAAAGCAGATGCTAATCGATACTTAAACTAGTATCAAACCTAGATTGAGGTTCCGATACTAAAAAATAAGTCACATTCACAGTACAGAAATGAACCTTTCCTAATAATAATCATAACTAGGGACGGGCATTCGGTTAAATTGTTTTAATCAATCGTCGGGAAAATTGACGATGGATTTTCGATTAATCATTAACATTTTATATTAAAATTATCATTATTATTATTACTATTACTAATCTGCATAAGTAAACCCAACTTTACAACATATAAACCATAATGACTCCAGAGCCTCATCAGTGTGAGATCAGAATGTGTTTAATGCAGCTTTAAACATTTGTTTACGTTTTACAGAAACTAAACTTAAAACCGCATGCCTCATTTGCATAAACTGTAAGCGGGGAAAAAAGCAGCTCTTTCTTTGTGCTGATGTGGTTCAGCTTCTGTCTGACTAAAGGACTCGACTCAGTAAATATGAGTGTTCTCTCTGTGACAGAGGATGTTCTGCTAATGGTGAGTCTGTTCTGTGCGTATGTCGCGTTGGAGATGCTGCGTAAACATGTGAAACTGGGATACTCAAAAAAAAATTTAAAAAAAATAACTGATCATACCCGGGACACTGATGTGCAGGTAAATGCACTCTGAGGCATATAGTGATCTCCAAGGAGCCAGAGACGAGATGTGGGACTGTGGGGCCGCAGCTCCAGTGTTTGTGCTCAGACGCAGCCTCGACTCTTTACGCTACATTACGCACAGACACCTACATTCGGTTTGTCGATTAAAATGAACGTGACCGTCGAAATTCTTAATGATCAATTATCGATTAATCGACTAATCGTGCCCATCCCTAATCATAACGCAGTAGTCTTATAAAGCACTTTTCCAGACGCTCACCGTCACTCTACAGTTTGGTGTATTCTTCATTCACACTCAGTGGTGGTAAGAGACTGCAGCCACAGACACGCCGGGCCAGACAGTTTCTGACAGCTCCTGGTGTTCCCAGTGGTCTCCCATCCAAGTACTGACCAGGCCCCTTTAGAACGATCTGGAGCTGTAGCAGAACAAGTTTAGGAGCACACAGTATATACGCTCGGGGACCACTACGGAACCTACCTGGACGCTAAAGTCAGACAGGATATTTTGACGTTTGTGGTGAAAATGACACTACTTTAAAATATTCAGTCGTCTATTTGCCAATTGCCATTTCCATACAAGTGTGATTAATCCTGCAGCCCTAGTATTGAGTATCCAGTCTTTTGTAACAGTGGCTTTGCAGAGGTTTATACAAAACGATTTGTTTTTAATACACAGTATGACCCCATGGAGGCACAGGCACATTTAGCTCTCTGCAGGAGGCATTATATTACCCAAATAAACTCAGCCTCTGCTAATTCAAACCATTCGAATCACTATTTCACTTCCATTGGGATAAATCGTACTCTTAATGGCCTAAATTGCACTATTTGTGATGTATGTAATAATGTCATTTCTTCATCACAAACACACCTGGAGTTGTGTTTTGTTTCACACACAAACGCTGCAGATGTAGACTGAGTTCTTCTCTCAAACCGATAAAAGCAACGACTGAAGGTTATTCTAGAGTACTGAAGGGTAAATCTGTTCAACTGATCTGGAACAGAGCATTTTGAGCTTTGGGGATGCAGACAACCAGTCCACTATTCCTCAAACATGTGTGAATGAAACAAAACCCAACTCTCGGTATGTTTTTTGACGACATTATAATATAATTTACAGCTCACAGGAGAACGTTTTGCCTAATATAGAAGGTTTAATACAACTACAAACCCAATAGACAAACCAGTCGCCCTTACGCTGTCATTCACTTGGGATATGCAAAGGTTACCATGGCGACAAGCGTACACAAGACAAATGTCGAAAACACATCCGCCCCCGCCACACCCCCCCCAGTCAGCAGGGCGCAGTGCTGAGGCAGCTAACGAGCAGGGCTAATTACAGCCGCTTACTGAGAGCCACATATGTTGAAAATCACATTCTATTGTCTAAGGAAAGTGTTTTTCTTATCATCATAGTATCAGAATCAATATAGAGTATCGAGTCTATTCCTTAGTATTGAAATCATAGTTTTGTATCACGACAGCACTATCAGGGCCACATCGGTGACATAAAAATAAGGGAAAAGAGCATTCAGTGTTTTCTTTCTTTTGGCCTGTGATGCTGTGATTGAAAAGAGCTCTGAATCGGATCTGAACTCCAAGGTGAGGCTTGAAACAGCAACCGTCTGGTTAATGGGAAAGTTCTATCCCATTGTGGCCCTGTCTAAGATTGAAGTCAAATGTTTTTTGTTATTATAAAATCCATTCGAGTTAGTCTTAAAGAAAGTCATCGCGGTGTGGAGACGTCACGGTAGCTCATGGTGGTGGTTCTATGTCCACACAAAGAGAAAATCCCTCAGAACAGATGCAAGGTTTGGATTTTAAATTCCACAAACATGAACTGTGTCCCCAGATATGAGGTAAACATGTCTGAATCAAATATTGTTTCCACAGGTAAAATGCCAATGCCAATTTATCCTTAATCCCAATTTGGCATCATACTAAACTTAATGGTCTCGTTTACATGATGTTTTTTTTTTTATTATTCTGAATTAAATAGTTCGGAATTCAAATATTCTGAATTAAGGTTTCCATGGAAAACACGTTAAATCATCTTTATTTAATTCCCCTCAGCGTCTGGGGGTGGGGAAGGTTCTGATTGGACAGAGACACAAACGTATTTCTGTCTTTGGGAAGAAAATCCACACTTCAGCTGCTCCCGGCTTTTCTGTCATCTCGGTTTGTCGTTTTGCCGCCGACACAAACACGATCTGAACTTTTTCCGCAGTGGTTCGATTGATAATGAAGCAGCAGCTGGAGAATTCTCTCCTCACGCTTTAAGTCTGTGAGCTGAGGAGGAGAAGGGAAGAGTGTGGGAGAAGGAGGAAGAAGACAAACTGAGTCTGAGGCTGCCACACCTCAGCCCACTCCCACATCCCGCTCACAAATCCAAAGAGACGTGGAGGAAAGTCCCAAGAGACGACTGGAGGAGCCGGATCAGAAGGACGAGCCAACGAGCACCAACCACCGGGAATATTTTGAAGAAGAAGAAACGTTTACATGATCCAGGAAGTAACTCATTCGGCTTTAAAATCAGAATAAACCCCCATTTACTTTGGAATTAATTTTGATTGAGAAAAAATCATTTTCATTAGGAATTAAATGTGTACATGCTTTTTCTAAGTGGAATTAAATTTTATTCAGAATTAAGGATAGACATGTTTGTATCAAATATTGTTTCTATAGATAAAAACTGTAATGCGGCTTTATTCTTAATGACTTGGCATGACGTCCTAAACTCACGGTGCCACTAGAATCACGGCTACAGTTCCTACACTCAGAAACATCCATCTTTCCTCTACCATATGTTCATAAAAGCACATGGTTTATCAGGATGTCCACGTCAGAGCGAGCCCATTAACCTTGTGCATGTACGGGGTCACCAAACCCCCCCCATCCTCTGCCCCGCCCACTCCCACACATCACCCCCACCGCCCTGTACATGACACGGGGCCGAGCGGAGGGCGAGGCACAGTCAGGCCCCAGAGCACAAAGACAACAGAGGGGCCATTTGGAGCGGCCATTTTAGGCTAAAACAATACGCCCGGTGTGGTCCTGGCGGGGGGCGGGGGACGAGGGCGGAGGGGGAAGGTTCTCTAATGAAGACACGCCGGACGAGCCCAAACACGTCCACGGCACCAGGGACCGGGGACGAGAGTCTGGTGTGGAGCTCAGAGACACATGCTGCGTTCTGTTTACATCCAGAGCCATGTTGTGCACGGATGCTCAACCAACTGTCAGTATGAACAGGAAATCATCGAGGAGAAAATCAGCTTATGGAAGAGACGTGTCGCAGAGCAGTGGGGAGCGGTGCGGGGCTATTAGTTTAAAAATGTATGTAATTGCACACACAGCAGAACCGGGGAGCTGCTGGTATTCACGGGACTAAAGGGGCTCGTGAAAAAAGGGGCAGTTCATTGAGAAAAAGAAAAATATCACACGCTCATTTAGGTTTTTTTTTAATATAAAATTAATAATAGTTCATAATTGCACAAGAGAAACATGGCAAATCCAGAGAAACATCCCTCTTTTATACAGATCTATAGAACTAAAACATCATCATCCAATCAGATTTCAACTCAATGGTCACCGTCATTTACAAACAATTAAACTTCTCTCCCCTCAGAACACCAGAGTTTAGTGCTTTGCTCAGTGATTCTGCAGAAATCCGCCACGTTTTTCAGCAACCTGTGATATATTTTTTACTTCTTCGTAAGCAGCCACGTTCCTGATTGGCTAATCCGCCTGTCAATCACGTCCATCTGAACCGCCCAGACTCGCGTCCTGCTGTGTAATCAGGACCCCAGACGAGCACATCATATTCCCGCTTCCGCCACAAACCAGGAAGACGTTTGGAAATCTGCGATGAAACCGGTGTCGTTCCCTGTAGACACTGAGCTCGAGCGACTGTGATCGAACCCACTGAGGTGAATGTGACTGTTGGTAAAATGAAGACTGCGAACTAGAATAAAGTGTAATCGCACATCCACTACAGTAGTTGGCAGTGACGCTCTTATTGTCAGGGGGGTATTAGCGCTGTAGTGTGTGTTTTTTTTGCAGCGAACATAAGCACACAGCACAGAGCAGGAGATGTGAAGGGCAGAGAACAAACTGTACGTAAAGCGTCTGTAATCACTCGACTTTACTGCGACTACGGTGGAAACGAGGAAAGAGGCCGTGTTTACCGTGGCTAAAAATGCCGGTAGCAACAGCATGAAGCCAAATCACTGCGTCGCTTAAAGACATTTCGCCCCAATCACACTAATAAGCTGCGAAAACCGAATATCGCCGACAATCCTCCTGCTGTGTGAATGCTCCTTCAGTAAACCA
>CM068349.1:2927770-3105270 GCA_034769755.1 Odontamblyopus lacepedii
TGAGGTGCTGGAATGTTCTCAAATGAACGGGAATCTTCCATTTATATAAAAGGGCAATAATACGCTATTTTTACATCTATATTATAATGTTTCCTCATCACAAACAGACCTGGAGTTGTGTTTTGTTGCATTCACACATGTTTAACCTCTTGAGACCCTGCAGCCTCATACAATGACATAACATTTTTGCCTCTTAGCACCATGATAGTCAATTTTTTTTTTAACTTTCACCTGTCAGCCATATTGAGGGACTCTGCCTGTGCGATCTTGTGCTGATATCACAATATTACACCAAATTTCAATGAAAAAAATGGCGGGGAAATCAACAAAAAAACCTTTACAGCAAAGAAAAAACAGCATGGTGTATATATATTATATATAATATCTGGACGGTTCTGCTGTTGGAGAGGAAACTGCTGCCTCCATTTTGTACCTTGCACTTTTTGCACGTCCACTTTTTTTGTAACGATTGAAAACCAGAAAAAATGAAAACTGGAAAACTTGAAACAACTGAACGCGTTTTCTCTGTACATTTTAGTGTTTTTACATTTTTAAAACAACGGTGTCTGTTGATGTCACGCAGTAAAATTGACCCATTGTTCTCATGAGTCAGAAATACTTCCTGTATAAAAACAGTTTAGTTATTATACTTAATGGGTCCTACTTATCCCAAATAGTAAGAAGAAATAAAAAATGCACACCAGGCAAAAGCTCAGGTCTCAGGAGGTTAACACACAAACCTGCACATTTAGGCTGAGTTCTCAAACAAAAAAACACCCTGTTGCACCTTGTGATGTCATGTGGTAATACAGGAAGTAATTACTGGGCAATTTCAACTCTGGAATTTCCGATCTCTACTGAACCAAAGGTAAAAGGAGCTGTTCACTTGTAGCTACCACTACATGACATCACCAGGTGGAACAGAGCATTTTGCGCTCTGTAGATGTGGACAGACTGATAATAAAGCATTACTCAAACGTGTGAGTGAAACAAAACACAACTTCAGGTATATTTCTGAGGAGGTCACGAGATCTTTTCTCCACAAACCGCCACTTAACTGATGTAAAACTATGACAAAGATTCAGCACAGGTACAATCCACCAAACCCAAGTCGGAATTAGAAAAATGTGAAAACCTGTCACTTGCATTTTAATAAATCAATCAAAAAACAGGACTCCGAGCTCCGCTAATAATGAGGCAGAACCATTCCATTCCATCATTTACTTCACAGCATCATTCAGGTTCAAGTGCGCTCCAAAGCTCGCTAATAAACGGCTCTTTTATGAAAGCAGGTCATTAAAAGAGCTGAAATCTGCACACACGAGGTATTTTTGTCTACTGAAATGTCAGATTAACTCAAGTGCTCTTCAGTGTGCATAAAGGTTATACGCGGAAACCTGCCGGCATAGCCAACATACTTTTATTACTGCATTTTCAGAACTCTGTGTGTCACATTTAGGCCTGTCGAGATATTGTCTACATGCTCATTTGAGACGGCGTGCAAAAAAGTCCCACTCACAGGACAGAAATGAAGCTTTCCTGAACGTCTTTAGAATGATGTCGATCATTCTAAAGACATTCAGGACCCTGGTTTATGGCGGGGGTCACGTTCCAAAAAGAACCCGGGACAGGAGAAATCCGTGAAGTATCAGCTTTATTTTATTTTTTACAATTATTATACATTAAAATACTGAACTATAGAATGAAACCAAAGATCAGAACCTGTTTTCAGGCCCAAACATTTGTTTAAGAAATAAAAATATAAACTTTTTCTTACAAATAACTCTGATATTTTATATGAGCTTTTAAAAATGCTGTAAAATAATAATTTTAATAGTGAATAGGAGGTTGGACATTGTGCCTCAGGCGTATTTCTCAGTCCCTCTGGCTGAGCCTCTTCGTCCTGACTCCTGTAGCGTCTTTTTCTACTGAAGCCTGTGGTGCAGGCGTCTTTTTCCCAGAATGAACCGAAGATTCATTTATTCTGTAAAGGCGCCTACAGCCGCAGAGCTTCTACCTTCAGCAGGTCCAGAAGTTTCACTTTTTCTGATAGTTTCATCTTCCTCGGCCTTTTGCCTTTGTCGTGCAGAACGTTTCCTCCACATTGTGGGTTTTGTCCTGGAGAAAATTTGCAAAGGTAAATTTGTCGGGCTGAACAGAGACGAGGCACAGAAACTGTGGACACTGGTCTAAGTGAAAGACCAATGTGACTTTTTCACTTCTAGACGACCTCAGCCAATCAGGATTCAGAACACAATGTACTGTAAAAAAGAAAAACAAAAAAATCCGAGAAACGGCGAAGCCGCGAAAGTTGAACCGAGTTATAGCGACGGTTCACTGTAAACACTCATGGAGCATTATGGAACCCACCAGGACCACTGACCGAGTACACACATAAACCACATAAGCAAAGAAAGTGCTATGATTTAATGTTGAAAATCACATTCTTTTGTACAAATATTGTGTTTTTTTAAGTTGAAATCAGGTTTGAAACTGCAGTACGGTGACAGCCCCGGTCACATGAGCCGCCGGCGTCTCTGTGGAGTTATTTCACATGTTTAGACAATACATTCCAGACCACGTTTCAAAGAAGGGCGCCGCATTTTTCCACTCACAGTCGACATATTACAAGCGTTCATGAGCGTGAATTATTTGAGAGACGACTGAAATCTGAAGTGATAAACGAATACAAGAATGTTGTGCATTTGAGAGCAGGTTTGTGGAGGTCTGAAGAACAGCTCAGCCGGTTTGACGGCATAAAAACACAGTTACAGGCCGCGTCCACCAAATAATATAAACCTTGGTATCATGGATTAGCAACGTGAGCCGTGTGTGCTCATCTACGCATAGTTATAACAGGGGGTTTTTGGTGTTTTTTTCTTCTTCTGGCTCGAGCACCCGAGAAAGTGGCAGCAGGTCTCAGCAGCTCCGTACTATATTTCTAGATTTTATTTGTAGTTATGACACCTGCTATTTTGCTACGTATTGAATTTAATATTACTGTTTATTAGGGAGGTAACAAGATCTGAAATATATGTATTGTGTCGACAAAGGTCTCACAATAATATCGTGGAGCATCACAATATATCGAATCCCAAGTGTCTTTGCTTAAAAGAACAGTTCAGATGCAGAAATAGCTAAAAAAAAACAAAAAACAGAGGGAACTACATAGACCATGATCCTTTGCTCCGTTTCAGTGCAGACGACATGAAGAAATAACTGTTCTAAGCACTTTTACATCTTCATTCTGTGGATTAAGTCTGTGAAGCATTTTTAGAGGAAAAAGTCGCTGATTCACAGTTTCATATTGTAATAAATCTGGTACAGTGAGATGTTTATGGTGAAAATATCGAACAGATTTGGATTTCGTTCCATCCCTAATGACAATAAATGTTGCACCAAATGACTGGTCTAAGCATTTTAGAATATTAGTCTTTCCCACGATATCACAAACAACATCGTACTGAGGTTCATACAGTGATGATATTGTATTGTTAGACATGGATATTTATCTATGCATAGTTAAATCGTTTATATCATATTATATCATATTATATCATATTATATTACAGGGGTGTCAAACTCATTTTGGTCCGGGGGCCGTATGCACCTACTTTGATCCCAAAAGGGCCGGATCAGAAAACTCAGTTCTCTCTTCAAGTTATCGTATTTTTCTCCGTGTCTCGTAGTGGTGTTTAAGATTATATTCCTCGAGCAACGCCACTTGTTCCAAACACACTGAGCACAGATTTCCCATTCACCTCTGTCAACAAATAAGAATTAGACTATTTTTCTTGGGAAATCCTGAACTCAGCATCTGCTTTTCTCATTTTTTGACATTTTGCTGATGAGGGTCACGGTCGACAGTCAAAACGATCGTCCTTTAAGAGCGTTTGGAAAGAGGAAAGTCTTCATTTGTGCTGCTCTGGTGGGAGTCGCAACGTACAGAAACGCCGGAGACGCTGCTCTGCTAAACGGTGCAGAAAATTAACAGAAAAATCTGAAAATTTTAAGTATTTTAATATAAAAATCAGCCGAGGGCCAGATTAAAGGTCTTGGAGGGCCGGATCTGGCCCCCGGGCCGCATGTTTGACACTTTGTTATGTTTATGTTTTGTTATGCTATGCTATGCTATGCTATGCTATGCTATGCTATGCTATGCTATGCTATGCTATGTTATGTTATATGATATGGTGATGTGTGAGCTCCTGTGTCCAAATAACTTCCCTTGTGGATCAATAAAGTTTGTCCAAGTCGAAGATCCTATCTGCACTTTTACCACCTTATCTGCTGTGGCCGATAACCAATATTTGCCGATACAGATAAAGATTTTTTTTTTTTTTTTATCTATAGCATCGCCCTCAAATATTCTGCTGTAAAGTTCACAAAAACTACTTTACACTTGTGTCATGTAAATGTGAAACACACAGACGCCTCTGTAGCTGCAGGTCTCGTTTACAGAGTAAGAAACACCTCAGGACAAACTGAATATCAACCACAGTTTTGATATTGGACCGATACTGATACGATATCATCTGCAGCACTGATCGCAGCACCGATATATTCTATTCAGCACGGTTTATTTATTTAACCCTTAAATACCTGAGCCATTTGCTGCTCGTTTTTGTCCTGGTCTTTCTTATTCTTATTTCAACGATCAGGATTTCTGTGGGACACCAGCAGAAACGAGACGTGAGTGAAATGAAGATTTGGTATTTATATGTTAAAGGAAATCGAAATGCTGCCTTACCTGCTACTAGCTGCTGCTTAGCTGCCAGCTAGCTGCTGCTGCTACTGCTGCTGCTGCTGCTGCTGCCAAGCAGCTGCCCTTACTGCTGCTGCTGCTGCCTAGCTTAGCAACTGCTTAATGCTGCTGCTATATACTTAACAGCTTAGCTTAGCTTAACCTTGCTAGCCAGCCTTCTGCTGCTTAGCATGCCAGCCTTAGCTGCCTTAACCTTAACTAAGCAACACTCTAGCAGCTAACCTTAAGCTGCTGCTGGCCTTACTTAGCTTGCCGCTAACCTTAGCAGCCAGCGGCAGCTGCATACGAACTATGACAGCGAGCGCTTATTAAGCGTAGCAGACTTAACAACTGCCCAGCGGCGGCCAGCAACAGCGAGCTTAAGCGGCAAGCAGCAGCAACAACAGCGGCAACAGCAGCAGCGAGCCTTGGCAACAGCAGCAGCCGGCGAAGCGAGCGGCCGGCAGCGGCAGCAGCGGCAGCTAACTGCTTAAGCGCTAACAGCGGCAGCAGCGAGCAGCGGCAACAGCGGCAACAACCAAGCTGCTTAGCGGGCAGCAGCAGCAGCAGCAGGCAGCGGCGACAGCAGCAACTAAGCAGCGGCAACGGCAGCAAGCAACAGCGCAGCGGCAGCAGCAGCAGCAGCAGCAGCGGCAGCGAGCTAGCGGCAACAAGCGTAGCACAAGCAGCGGCAAGCAGCAAGGCAGCAGCAGCGATTTGCAGCGGCTTTAGAAGCGGCAACAGCGGCAGCGGCAACCAGCGGTAGCTGGCCAGCGGCAGCAACAGCAGCCAGCAGCAACAGCAGCGGCAGCAGCAGCAGCTTAGCTGGCAGCAGCGGCAGTAAGCAACAGCGGCAGCGGCGGCGGCGGCAAGCAGCAGCGGCCAGCGGCAGCAGCAGCAGCGGCAAGCGATGCAACAGCGACAGCAACTAGCAGCGGCAACTGAGCGGCTGACAGCGAGCCAGCGGCAGCAGCGGCAGCAGCAACAGGACGAGCAGCAGCTGACGCCAACGATTTGCAGCGGCAGCAGCGGCCGGCAACGGCGGCAGCAGCAGCGGCCAGCTTATTTTAACAGCGGCAGCCAGCGGCAGCAGCGGCAACAGCAGCGGTGGCAACAACAGCAGCAACAGCAGCAACCCAGCGGCAGCAGCGGCGACAAGCAGCAGCAACTAGCAGCAGCAACGATTTGGCAGCGGCAGCAGCGACTAGCGGCAGCGAAGCAGCAGCAGCAGCAGCAGCAACAAGCTATTAATAGCGTAGCAGCAAAGCTTAGCTGGCGGCGGCGGCAGCGCTTAGCAACAAGCAGCAGCAGCAGCAGCGGCAGCGGCGTGGCGTGACAGCAGCAGCAGCAACTAACAGCAGCAGCAACCTTAGCAGCGAGCAGCAGCGGCGAGCGGCAGCAACTGGCAGCAGCAACCACAGCAGCGGCAAGCAAGCAGCAGCGGCGGCGGCGGCAGCAGCAGCAGCAACAGCAGCAGCTGATTTTGCAGCGAAGCGGCAGCAGACGCCCAGCAGCAGCAACGTTGACGGCGCATGCTTAGCCCAGCTAGCAACAAGCAGCAAGCAGCAGCTTAGCGAGCAGCAGCGGCCGAAGCGGCAGCAGCAGCAGCAGCAACCAGCAGCCAGCAGCGGCCCAGCCTTAGCGGCAGCAAGGCAGCAGCAACAACAGCGGCAGCGAGCAGCAGCAACCAACTAGCTGGCAGCAGCGGCAGCGGCAGCAGCAGCAGCAACGGAACTGTTTGGCGGCGGCAACCAGCAGCAGCGGCGACTAACCTTAGCAACAGCGGCAACAACAGCAGCAAGCAACAGCAGCGGCAGCAGCAAGCAGCGGCCAGCAGCAGCGAAACCAGCAACAGCAACCAGCTGCCTTAGCGGCGGCGTGACGGCCAGCAAAGCAGGCAACAACGCTTAGCAGCAACAGCAGCAGCAGATTTGGCGGCAACAGCAACGGCAGGCAAGCTTAACAACTGCTGGCAGCTGCTGCTAACAGCAACAGCAACAACGCTGCTGCGTGCCTTATGATGCTGCTGCTGCTGCAACATGCGCTGCTGCTGCTGCGCGGAGTGCTGCTGCTGCTGCTGCGGAATGCTGCTGCTGCCTGCGCAGAGTGCTGCTGCTGCTGCTGCTGCCTTGCGGGATGCTGCTGCTGCTACTGCTACTGCTGCTACCGCCGCGGGATGCTGCTGCTACTGCCTGCTGCCGCGGGATGCTGCTGCTGCTGCTGCTGCTGCGCGCGGAGATGCTGCTGCCTGCGGAGTGCTGCTGCTGGTTAATGCTGCTGCTGCTGCCTTGCGGGATGCTGTTACTGCGCGCGGAAGTACTGCTGCTAACACTGAAATGTAGTGGTAATTGCTGAAGTGCTGCTGCCTTGCGGAGTGCTGCTGCTGCTGCTGCGCGGAGTGCTGCTGCTGCCTTATGCGGAGTGCTGCTGCTGCTGCTGCTGCTGCGCCGGAGTGCTGCTGCTGCTTAGCAGGGTGCTGCTGCTGCTGCTGCTGCTGCGCGGAGTGCTGCTGCTGCTGCTGGTAATGTGTAGTGCTGATGCTGCTGCGCGGAGTGCTGCTGCTGCTGCTGCCATGGCGGAGTGCTGCTGCTGCCTTATGGCGGAGTGCTGCTGCTGCTGCTGCTGCTGAGTAATGATGCTAGTACTGCTGCATGCTTTAGCGGAGTGCTGCTGCTGCTGCTGCGCGCGGGAGTGCTGCTGCTGCCTTGGAGTGCTGCTGCTGCTGCTGCTGCTGCTGCATGCGGAGTGCTGCTGCTGCTGCGCGGAGTGCTGCTGCTGCTGCTGCGCGCGGGAGTGCTGCTGCTGCTGCTGCGCGCGGAAGTAGCTGCTGCTGCTGCTGCTGCTGCTGCTGCCTTGCGGAGTGCTGCTGCTGCTGCCTTGCGGAGATGCTGCTGCTGCTGCTGCTATGCCGGAGTGCTGCTGCTGCTGCTGCTGCTGCTGCGCGGAGATGCTGCTGCTGCTGCCTTGCGGAGTGCTGCTGCTGCTGCTGCTGCGCGCGATGCTGCTGCTGCTGCGAGAGTGCTGCTGCTGCTGATGTAGTACTGCTGCTGCTGCTGCTGCCTTGCGGAGATGCTGCTGCTGCGCAGATGCTGCTGCTGCTGCTGCTGCGGAAATGCTGCTGCTGCCGCCTTAACGCGCGGAGTGCTGCTGCTAATGTAATGGTAATGCTAATGCTGCTGCTTTGCGGAATGCTGCTGCTGCTGCTGCGCTTGCGGAGATGCTGCTGCTCGTTGCGGAGTGCTGCTGCTGCTGCTGCGTGCGGAAATGCGCTGCTGCTGCTGCTGCTGCTGCTGCTGCGGAAGTGCTGCTGCTGCTGCGCTTGCGGAGTGCTGCTGCTGCTGCTGCCTGCGGAGTGCTGCTGCTGCTGCTGCTGCATAGCGGAGATGCTGCTGCTGCTGCTGCCGCGGAATGCTGCTGCTACTGCTGCGCGCGCGGACTGCTACTGCTGCTGCTGCTGCTGCTGCTGGCTGGGATGCGCTTTCACGGGGAACATGCTGCTATGCGGAGTACTTACTGCTGCTGCGCGGGTGTACTGCTACTACTGCTACCTGCCGGATGCTACTGCTGCTGCTGCTAATGCTAATGCTGGTACTGCTGCTGCGGGAATGCTGCTACTACTGCTGCTGCTGCTGCTGCGCAGAGCTACTACTCTGCGTGACGTTTGCTACTGCTGCCTGCGGGATGCTGCTACTACTGCCTGCGGAAATGCTGCTGCTACTATAATAATGCTAATGCTACTGCCTTGCCGGGGATACTGCTACTGCTGCTACTGCTGCTACTGCTACTGCTGCTGCATGGCCCAGAATGCTGCTGCTACTGCTACGATTGACTACTACTGCTGCTACCTTGCGGGAATACTGCTACTACTGCTGCTTGGAAATACTGCTACTACTGCTAATAATAATAATAATAATGCTAAAACTACGATTTACTGCTACGCATAATGAAATGCTACTACTGCTACTATATGAAATGCTACTACTACTGCTACTACATGGCGACAGCTACTGCTGCTACTGCCTTGCGGGATACTACTACTATGCTACTGCTACTGCTGCTACTATATGGAAATGCTACTGCTGCACTGCCTGCCCTAGGAAATGCTACTGCTGCTACTGCTGCCTTGCGGGATGCTGCTGCTGCTACTGCCTGCGGAAATGCTGCTACTACTACTGCCTTGCCCGAAATGCTGCTACTATGTATGAATGCTATTGCTGCTACTACTAATGCTAATACTGCTACCTGCGGAGATGCTGCTACTGCTACTGCTGCTGCTACTGCTACTACTGCCTGCGCATGAAATACTGCTGCTATGATGGACGGCGGGCTACTGCTGCCTTGCGCGGGATGCTACTACTGCTGCACTTACTTGGGAAATGCTACTACTATGCCTTGCTACTGCTGCTGCTACTAATGCTAATGCCTGCTGCTCTAGGATACTGCTGCTGCTACTACTGCTGCTACTGCTGCTGCCTTGTGAAATACTACTACTCGCGCGGCGATAGGCTACTGCTACTGCCTTGCGAGATACTACTACTATGCGCGGAAATGCTATGCGGATATATGAAATACTACTACTACTACTAATAATAATAATAATAATACTAATAATACTAATACTAATACTACTACTACTACTACTACTACTACTACTACTACTACTACTACTACTACTACTACCTGCAGAAATACTACTACTACTACTACCTGCAGAAATACTACTACTACTACTACTACTACTACTACTACTACCTGCAGAAATACTACTACTACTACCTGCAGAAATACTACTACTACTACTACTACTACTACTACTACTACTACCTGCAGAAATAGGAGAGATCACCAGATTACTCAAACATGCCCGGATAACATAAAAGCACTTCAGGCATGTTTTTGATGAAGGTAGAAAGCCAAATCCATTCTGCAGAACATGACCTCTTCAAAGAACTCGCCAAACCATCGATAAACAGAACCAGACACAACTCTGTTACTACACTGGCTCTTTGCACAGTTTCCACATGAGCAAACAAGCACTGAGCATTCTGGGTAGGAAAACACGACACTATCACCACTATTGTCAAATAATTAGAAAGTACAACATGTTAAACTTCGACAATAATATCAAATATGCAAATTTACATCTGCTCTTCAAAATTATTTATAATATATGTACCTCCACCTCTCAAAAAGTTTGTGACTTTAACGTAGAGCTGGGCGGTATGACCAAAAATTGATACCACGGTATTTTTTTTAAATTATCACGGTATCACGGTATTTAACGGTATTTTTGTCTTTGGCTAAGTGGAGTGTGATAGAGTTGGTAATATCATTCCAACGTTTGCTTTTCTTGTCATAGACGGTCCCTTTAGACGGAGAATACGAAGATTGCATGAAAGTAAAATCTGCATCTTCTCCCCAATCTCTGCGTAACGTTGGCAGTGCAGCACAAAACACTACACAGACGTCCCTGGTAGGCGCGTTTGCTAAAGGGACCGTCTGTGTAGTGTTTTGTGACACGGCTCCTTTTCGAGAGCGGAGTGCGCGGAGCCGTGCCGGGCGAAAGGTGAAGAGCGGGGCTCCGCGCGCAGCGCCTCGCTCGAACACGGCTCCGCGCACTCCCGCTCTCCGAAAAGGGAGCCGTGTCACAAAACACTACACAGACGGTCCCTTTACCAAACGCGCACCACTCAACTTGCTATCCTTACCTGGCTTGTTGGCTTGTTTGGTGTAACACTGAAAAACAGCCCCCGCTCAATCTACCGCTGTCTGGTTCCGCCGCTCTGTGTTGCCGACATATGCGCGCACACACGGTATGGCGGTAAATAAAAAATTCATATCATAAAAATAAAAATTACCGGTATACCGGTTCAAACGGTATACCGCCCAGCCCTACTTTAACGTCTGAACAAATGAGTCGAACGACGCGCTCAACGACAACTGGGCAAAATGTGTCAGACCAAAAAGAAAAAACAGCTCCAGGACAATCATCATTCTCATTTAAAACAATTACAGAATGGAATAAACTTCCAGCAGAACTTAATTTATGCCAAAACTTAAAAATATTCTGTACAGAAACAAAAAAAACAAAAAACTTAAATCCGCAGATACGTCAGCACTAAACGCTGGTTTTCCCTTTGTCACTTTCCAGGGGACAGTGTTCAGAGGCACTTTTTACTCTGCTCATTTTTACTGTTTTATTATAAAATGTTGAACTTTTGTATTTCCTGCATTGTTCTGTGTTTAATACATGTTTGTGTGTCTCGTTAGTCCAGGGACACAGACGGTAAGTTGAGTTGTGAAGCTAAAATCTGGTACTAGGCGTATTTTCTTTTGTGATTAATGTTGATGTACACGGTCCTGTCAAATACACTAAATAAAGAAAGAAGGAAAACAATAATGAGGAAGCAGCACCAGTCCAAACATGAACCGGCACAGATCAGGGGCGAGATCGGCTTCGTTTGTTTACTAGATGTTGCCGGGTAACGGAGTTATTGGAAAATGTGTACAGATTGATCGTGATTGGGCAGAGATCTTACATAAGCACCTTCAGCCGTGTGAGGGGAAGTGGTTTCTGATCATGTCTCAACTGTACATCAGAGCGCACGCACAACACTGCAGCTGTCAATCATTATTAGCTCATGTCATATCCATACGACACTTTACTTTTCACACCATTTTACCGACGCCATACTTTTACTCCTACTTGAATGCCTGAGTAAAAAGTAAAAGTCTTTATGCCATTATGTCATTTCTTTAGTCATTCGGTCAAAACTTAGACATTACATCAGCGGTCCGGGGGCCGTATACAACCTACTTTAATCCCAAAGCTGGAAATCTTTTTTATTTGATTTTATTTTACAAAGTATTATAATATTATGCTAGCTCTTATTAGTGGCGTTTAAGATCATATTCCTTGAGCACCGCCACTTGTTGCAAACACACCAAACACACAGGTTTCCCATTCACCTCCGTGAGCAAATAAGAATTAGTCGATTTTTCTTGGAAAATCCTGCACTCGGCTCCACTTTTCTCATTTTTGACACGTCGCTGGTGAGGTTCACGGTCAAAAGTCAAAACGATCGTCCTTTAAGAGCGTTTGGAAAGAGGAAAAGTCTTTATTTGTGCTGCTCTGGTGGAGGGCGTCGCACAGATGCACCGGAGACGCTGCTATGCGAAGCGGCGCAGAAAATTATCGGAAAAATCTGAAAATTTTAAATATTTTAATAGAAAATTCACCAAGGGCCAAATTAAAGGTCTTGAAGGGCCGGATCAGGCCCCCGGGCCGCATGTTTGACACCTGTGACTTACATATTACAGGACATTTAGCATTTCAATGACCAAAGAGGTTTAGGCTGAAGTAGCACTGAAGCCAAACCCTATTTACAAGAAAATTAGGAAACCAAAGCATGTGGCCATTTTTAACAAAAGAAATAGTAATAAAAAAAAAAAGAGAAAGAAAAAAAACAAAACACAAAAGACAAAAGGCAAAGCAATATTTCTGCTCACTAGGAGCAGCTCTACAGTGGATTACAATAAATGCTCAGTTTACAGGTCCCTTTTCAGTATACTTTACCTGACGGTTTTTAAACATTTGATTATTCATTTATTAATTATTATTATTTAATTTATTCATGTATTTATTTATTATGTGACCATATGAAATGATCTGAATATTTGTGTTTCTTGCAGCTCCTTCAGATCTGATTTAGTCTCATTTTTGTGTCTTTTGTCCAGTATCGATGGTTTGGTCAAAAACTGCATTAACTTCAAATTATAAATCAGATGATATGTCCAGAAGTTACTCTATTACTTTTTTACTCGAGCGCTACTGTGTACTTCTACTTGAGTAATAATATTTTAAAGTTAAAGTATTACTCGAATTTAAGTTTTGTTTTTTTGTTTTTTTTTGCTATTTCACCTCTTAAATAAATATAAATAAATAATCCAAAATCAACAAGTTCTCAACATTCTGCTCATTAAGTCGAGGTTAAGTTTGGATCTGGACTAAATCTGACAAACGAGAATTTAAGGTTTAATTTAAACAAAGATTTAACTCACAGTTTCACAGTCATCAGTTAGTAAATACGGCACATTTATAGTCCAGTCGTCTATGGCTCTAGAACGGGATTTCAAGACCCGGTTTAGAGTCCGCGGTCTGGAGTCTACAGTCCCGGTCAAGAGTCTACAGTCCCGGTCTAGAGTCTACAGTCCCGGTCTAGAGTCTACAGTCCCGGTCTAGAGTCTACAGTCCCGGTCCGGAGTCTACAGTCCCGGTCCGGAGTCTACAGTCCTGGTCTAGAGTCTACAGTCCCGGTCCGGAGTCTACAGTCCCGGTCTAGAGTCTACAGTCCCGGTCCGGAGTCTACAGTCCCGGTCTAGAGTCTACAGTCCCGGTCTGGAGTCTACAGTCCCGGTCCGGAGTCTACAGTCCCGGTCCGGAGTCTACAGTCCCGGTCTGGAGTCTACAGTCCCGGTCCGGAGTCTACAGTCCCGGTCTAGACTCCACAGTCCCAGTCTAGACTCCACAGTCCCGGTCTAGACTCCACAGTCCCGGTCTAGACTCCACAGTCCCGGGCTACAGTCCCAGTTTACAGTACCGGTCCAGTCTAGTCCTGGTTTGTCCTGGCTGGTGCTAAACTTGTGAACAGATTGAGAAATACTGAGTAACAGGGTTTAGCTGCTGAGTCACAAACAAAAGATTTGACATGGACTATTTAAGGCCAAGTACCGTGACGTCAAAAACACTCGGCCCGAACAGACAAAACATGGAAACATACAACTCACCGGCACATTCCTGCTTCATCTGTTAACGCTAAACTACTCGCTGTGGACAAACCCGAGCCTCTGACGCACCAGAAACACACAATATTTGATCGTTTTTAACCGCCCCATATTACGCCATATTCTGATCTGTGTCATTATGTCGTTTCCTCATCACAAACGCACCTGGAGCTGTGTTTTTTTGTTTCGTTCACACATGTTTAACACACAAATCCTGCACATTTAGGCTGAAAACACCTTCTGATGTCATGTGGTGATACAGGAAGTGCTCCACTGTGCTCTCCGTGCATTTTTACTAGAATAATTTAAAGCTAAAAGGAGCTGTTCACTTGAAAACTGCAGCTTCATGACATCACAAGGTGGAACAGAGCATTTGAAGCTTAGGAGATATAGACAGACTAACAATAAAGTGTTACTCAAACATGTGTGAATGAGACAAAACACAACTCCAGGTATTTTGCATTTATTTTCTATTCAAGGCCCTTTAAGAACTGAACTAAACATTTTTCACTTAAAATTCAATTTGACACATTTTCACCTCCCTCTAAGTCAATAAAACAATGATACTGTGGAACATTCCAGGCACAGAAATAGGAACAAAAAAGAACTAGTAAGTAGACAACAAATCTGAACACAAGATGAATAACCAGAGAAGTTCGCAGTGCAGGTCAGATCTGTGGAGAGGCGGCCCCGCTCACAGTCAGAACGCCTGTTTTTCCAGGTATTTTTGAGCTCTAAATCCACCCGCAATTGAATAAACGTACGGTGGAGCTGTTTAATGTCACACTGTAGAACATTCCAGGCAGAGCAAGGACATCTCCATAGAAACCTGCAGGTGACGAACCCCCAACCAAAACGTGGCACTTAACCTGGACTCAAACCCGGACCCATTTCACCACTAAACCTCTGATATTCTGGGTCTTTGGGTGTTTTTTACTGTTGTGCTTTTGGATTATACAAAAGTAAAATTAACTGAACTAGGAAAAAAGAAATCTCCATGGAGACAAGCAGACATGGAAAGTCACGTAGTGCACCTTTAGCTTCCTCAACATATCCTGCAGCATTACAGTTTGGAACAATAAACAGACTGAAAAATAAAAGCTAAACTAACGTGAGAACCCAGAACGTGTTTGTAGAGGTTTAAACTACAGGGTTTTGCACAGAATCAGACCCCACAGAGACACGGGGAGGGCATCTGACACACAGGGACATTTCAGCACATGTTTGTAAAGGTCTAAACTACAGGGTGAGCAGCTTTTACCCAGAAACAGAGTCTGTGGAAGTTCTTATTCAGTCTTTAGAGTGAAATGGTTCCCGTGTGGAGCCTGGGGGCAGGGCAGTGTGGGACAAGCCGGGGGATGGGGTGGGGTTGTTCCTGGGGCCTGGGCGGGTGGGTGGGGGGGGTCAGCGCACAGCCCATAATCAATAGCTGGACGTTTGACCCCTGCCCGGCGCCTGGAGCTAGTAAAAACATGTCCCACACCACCTGTGCGCAGTCCCCCCGAGGCTGCACAGGGGGCGCTGTCACTAAATCACTCACACTCACCATGACGTAGTGACGCTGCATCTCCGTCTTCTCATTGGCCAGTTTGTCGTACTCCACCTTCAGGCTGGGGAGAGGACAGACAGTGTTATTTGAGGCACGGTGAGCGCTCGCGGGGCAGATGTGAGACCTGCGTGAAGTCGCCCCATCGAACGCAAATCTGCACAAAAACTGTCAGTCGTTTGTGCTTCGTTTGTGCTGCAAAAAGTTTCGTTTGTGCTGCAAAAAGTTTCGTTTGTGCGATTCTGGTTCTTAAGATATTTGGAGCTATATTTTCAGCCGATGACGTCGTCCAGCCCCTCAGAATGTGAAACAGAGCTCAAAATAGGAAGAAAATTATAGAAAATGTTTGTATTTCGTTTGTGCCGTTTTGTAAACTCCGCAAAACTAGTGAAGCTAAACGATCTCAGGCTGAGGAAAAGTCTGTATCAGTCTTTAGTCATTTGCTTTTGATTCATATTTGATATAATAACAGACTTTTCCACAGCCTCAGGTCGTTTCTCTTCACTAGTTTTGTGGAGTTTGTCTCCGTCAGCTGAGCAGAAATGACGTCCTATAATTACTGCAGAAATAATAATGAAGAATTTTAGAAATAAACTCACACAAATGAAACTGTCACAGCACAAAACAGCACAAACCAAATACAAACGTTTTCTATAATTTTCTTCCTGTTTTGAGGCTGTTTCACATTCTGAGGTTCTGGACGACGTCATCAGAGGAAAATAAAACTGCAAATATCTGAAGAACCAGAATCACACAAACAAAACTTTTTGCAGCACAAATGAAGCACAAACGACTGACTCCATTTTGGACGTTTTAGAGCATTTTGAAGCTTCCTGTGGGGCTGACCCCAGTTTCTCCAAAACTAAAGCAGCCCACACGAAACTTTTTGCAGCACAAAACGGCACAAAGGATTGACACAGTTTTCGTGTAGATTTGCGTTTGATGGGGCGACTTCACGGAGGAGTAATTGTTGCTCGTCGTACGCGACAGACTTGAGCTTTTCCATGTGAAGTGGCGTCTTTAGCGTCACGTTCGCGCAGTGAAGAGGGTTCGCCTCAGCCTGTACTCTGCATTCACATGAGGCACCACTAGTTTGTGGCCGTAGTCAAATGTATCATGTAAACGACAGGCTGCATTCATGTGTGTGTGTGGTCAGAGCAGAGGAAAATTGTAGGGCAGTGTGTGTAGATACTGATCTCATAGTGGTACAATCACGGCACGACCACAAAGGCAAAACATATTTAAAAGATAATTGGTGTTTTATCCATAAGCCTCACGTGAGTCTCAACTGGGGCTTCAGTGATGAAATCCAGTGTGTTTAAACCTAAAAGAACTGGATTCTGGAGGTTCTGAGCTTTTACACGAGGTCTGTCCAGATACTGAGAATGAGACAAACTTGGACATGTATCTGCAGGTTATAGATATAGATACAGATCCTTAAGTATAAAGTTCATAATGAGAACTCCTATTGTCAATATTATTATAACTACAAGTGACATTTTAATAAGGAAGATCACTTTACTGTGGAGCTTAAATTAGAGTGAGTTGAAACACTGATGACAACAGTTCAATAGATCACAGTTCATTTCAGATGTCACCAGTGTTACATTATGGTCTCACACAAACACTCTGGATGAGAAGTTAATGAGACAAGAGTTAGAACTCCGAACACTGTGGCCCTCTGCACACCAGCGTCCTCCTGCAGCACTCCCAGCTCCCCTCACTCTCCTCACATGTTTACCTGTGGTACTGGGCCTGGAGGAACTGGAACTCATCCTTAATCCGGTCACACGACTCGGCCACGGTGAACTTAAAGCCAGGCTGCCCCGGCTGGTGAGGGGCCTGCAGAGGAACACAACAGTCAGCAAGAGTCAACAGGGGTGAACAAGGGTGCAAGACAGACCGGAGGACATATGCATAATGTTCCATCTGATTAACAAATGAATAACACAAATAAAAACTGAAATAGCAGAAGCTAAAAAGCTTCTTCCCATTTACATATATATTTCACCTGTTTTTTGTTTTTTTTACAATAACAGTATCAAAGTCTATTTTAGGCACCGATACCAGCGGCTGCTCTGATCCAGGATCTGAAACTGGACCAGATATTGGCTCCTGAATATCTGTTCATGATTGCACCAGTCAAACACTGTTCTAAGACTGTGGTCTGGCTGCTGCCGACTCTGGACAGCTCAATAACTGCTCTTGTATTGATGCACTGGAAGAAACCACAGAACACCAGTAGAACAGTGGCTGCAGTTCATCCAACACTCAAATCTGATTAATACCAGATCTCTGGAGTTCCAGACACAAACAGCAAAATCATTGTATTTCTTCTGGTCTTGGTCCCTCTGAACACTCACATCACTTTATGGATTATATAAAAATAACCTTAAAGGTCAAAAATCTGATTTTGTGCATGTGACCATCACCAGTGACATGACACATTCCACCAAGACTTGTGATAGTGAAGTATTGGCATTTAAAGTGAATCTGTTTTAAAGTGGACGCCATATGTAAAATCTAATTTATGAGCTTCTACTCTGGTTTTAATGGATCCATCATAAGCAGAGTCCAGACCACTGCTTCAGGCAGGTTTGGGGAACCCTGTACTGTCCTGATTTTGAGCCACGAGTGCTCAGAAAACTCCTGTTTTCTTTTACCCCCTATTCCCACCTACATTTGTATATTTACTTTTACTTTAAAAAATACACAGTGGGTTCAGTATTGTCATTTATCAACAATAAAAACAGCAATGCAAATCAGCTGCTTGATGCTATGATGAAACACCACTGCAGGTCGATCAGATCTGCACTTGTGAACAGAAGGCAACTGACCCATTTCTACATTTCTCAATATTGAGAATTAAAAGGAGTAAAACAGCCATAGTTCTGATATCAGAGCTGAAGAGGCTGGTTCTGTGCACCTCTGTTTCAAATCAGTGCATCCAACACGAGTGGATTTGGAGCGTGCCAGGTGTAAGTGTGACTGAGCGGCTCTTAAAGCCTGTGCTCCTGGCCTCCTGCAGGCCGGCCCTGTTCTCACAGCTCTCCTCAGACACTGCCAATTGGCTTAACTCCACAAACAGGTCCAGTAACATGTCTGTATGATCCTACACAGAGAGAACAATGACAGCTGCCATTACAGATGCACAATGCTCCAGTGCGACTACTGAACATTCCATGTCACAGGTCTGAACATTGGCATAAGCTCAGGACGATTACGCCATAAGACATAATAACTGAGCTGTGTTAAGCCACTGTGGATGCCAAAACACTTAAAGGTCCTATATTACACAAAAGTGACTGAGCTTTAGGCCCGGTCAGAATGCTCCTCCTCAAAAACCCGGAGATGTGTTTTATTTCATTCACACGTGCTTGAAAACGTTCAGTTCTTAAAGGTCTTTGAATAGAAAATAGACGCAAAAAACCTGCAGTTGTGTTTCGTTTCATTCACGCCTGTTTGAGTAACACTTTATTATCAGTCTGTCTACATCTCCTAAGCTGAAAAAACGCTCTGTTCCCCCTCGTGATGTCATGAAGCGGTAGTTTTCAACTGAACAGCTCCTTTGACATCGCAAAGTGGCGCACAGTATTTTCTGCGTGAGAGAAGAACTCGGCCACATGTGCAGGGTCCGTGTGTTCGACATGTGTGAACGAAACAAAACCCAACTCCAGGTCTGTTTGTGATGACGTTACAGCACAGAGCAGGAGAAAGCCTCACCTCCAGGCTTTTGGGCGGTGTTAAACCCGGCCCAGAATGGGGTCTCTCTCAGGTGAGGTGAAGATGTGGCATTTTATTTGGATTATTCTGCTTTATTCATCCACGCCTGCCTCCATCTCAGTAAACACGACAGATACTAAAACCTGCACTAGAGCAGATCCTCATTTTAAGTAAACATCCTGTAGAAAACAATACAGAAAAGGGCCTTTCCAAAATAGTTTTACAATGGTCTTGATGTATGAACTAGTGGAACCAGTTTGAGCCGTGCCTGATGATTATCTGAGCCGTTCACAAGTCAAAGAGCGCATATAACTCACACGTTCAAATACATTAACACCAAATAAATGCTGAAGTCTTGAGACTAAAGGCACCTGAATACACAGTGTTTGTGCATAAAGTGTATTCTAGATGATAATCTGGAATAGTTGATTCCCTTTGGACATACTGTTTTAATAAAGCCGCTGTGTGTGTCATAACAGGTCTTATCTCTGTACAGATTACACTGTTTTATACTCAGCCAGTCTCGATTAGTCCTGTTAATCATTGCAGCTTTATAACGAGGATATTTTTATTTAAAATTACACTCCAACATCTAAAAAGTGTGTTTTATGATCATAGTGGTGTTGAAATCGATATTAAGAATCAAGGCGTTTCCTTAGTGCCATGAATGTGTGTGAAATTTCAGTATAAAATAAAAGTAATATTTAAAAAAAAAAAAA
Organism: Odontamblyopus lacepedii; assembly: GCA_034769755.1. Taxonomy (NCBI): domain Eukaryota; kingdom Metazoa; phylum Chordata; class Actinopteri; order Gobiiformes; family Gobiidae; genus Odontamblyopus; species Odontamblyopus lacepedii. The sequence continues at coordinate 2,947,287 of CM068349.1, forward strand.
AAGGTATTGCCTATACATTTATGAAGCATTTTATTAACCCTAAGGAAGCAAACCTAAATGACTTAAACGACAAATCTGATGTGTCCATGATCAGAACGACACTTTACTGTTTACATGTCATTTAGATCCTCTTATAACTCCCAAAATTGTACATTAAACCCATTTTGAATGACATGTTTTATACTCAGCCAGTCTCGATTAGTCCAGTTAATCATTGCAGCTTTATAACGAGGATATTTTTATTTAAAATTGCACTCCAACATCTAAAAAGTGTGTTTTATTATCATAGTGGTGTTGAAATCGATATTAAGAATCAAGGCTTTTCCTTAGTGCCATGAATGTGTGAGAAATTTGAGTGTAAACCAAAAGTAATATTTTAAAAAAGAGCCTGAAGAGTATTGCCTATACATTTATAAAGCGTTTTTTTAACCATAAGGCAGCAAATCTAAATGACTTAAATGACAAATCAGATGTGTCCATGATCAGAACGACACTTTACTGTTTACATGTCATTCAGATCCTCTTATAACTCCCAAAACTGTACATTAAACCCTCTTTGACTGTCCGTTCTCTATCGCACGCGGCCGTTTCTCCGTCACGGTTCAACATCCAAACACAGAATGGAGAAAGTGGGCGGAGCTCACGATTCCCGGTGTCTAAAGTCTCTCCTGCGGTCGATGCAAGGCCCCACATACCTGTGCTGTGTGGGTGCTATTGTCCGGCCTCTATCAGCCCCTGTGTGGATATGTGCTCTGTTTACACAAGCCGTCCTGCAGAATACAGCTCATATTTGAGGCGCACAGATAACGAGCGCACGAAGGCTGCGAGGATAAGCCGCCGCTCATGAGGCACAAACGGGCACAGGCCATAAATCTGGAAGTGGCCAAGTTACTTTATGGACAATTATTGATTTGTGTGGCACTAGTCTGCACAAAACGCTCCGTCTTTATGCATCATCGCCACGTTCTTGGCCATATGGAACTGTGGAACTTTGTGGCTGGAGGTCGTTTTCTATGGCGATGTCATTGCTTTGCCTGGTATGTTCCACAGTATGACATTAAACAGCTTCTACCTTACATTTCTTCAATTGCAGGTGGTTTTAATGCTCAAAAATACCCAGGAAAACGTTCTGACTCTCGCCTCTCCACAGATCTGACCTACAACTTACGGACTACACTGGTAATTGTGGCAGAACGTAAAACATTGGACAGGATTTTTCCCCATGTATTTGAGCAAAATGAGACTTGACCTCAAGAGCTGCTTATAGAATACGTGTGCAATAAGGCCGTGCAATAATCAGGACGAGCACACGGCAGAAAACTAAATCTAGTCAAGATAAAATGACTTGGATTAAGAGACATGACCATGATTTAAAAAGTAAATTTCACTTCACAAGTAAAATTATCTACCAGTGCAGTAAGATTTTTGTACTTAAAATATGAAAATACACCTTGCTACATTAAAAAATCAGAAAAACAACAATTTTTTGCACTTAAAATAAGAAATCAAATCAAATGTTGCTTGAATTAAGAAAAAAACACTTACTCCACTGGCAGATTATTTCACTTGTCAAGATGAATCCACTCAAATAAAGTAAAATGTTGTTAATTTAAGTCATGTTAACTGACCCAGATATTGTTTTTTTCCAGTGCATGTTTGCATGCTAGCTGTTAGCTTTACTGTCTCCGCAAAACTTCACTCAAGTGCTCATCGTCTCATCACGGTGAATAATTAGACGCTCAGAAAGCAGAAGGAAAGTGAGGAATATGTTTGGACGACTGCAAACTTTTCAGATGGGGGTTTGTCACCTGCTCGTTTCCATTGCTTTGCCCGATATGCTCCACAGTGCGGCATTAAACGTATCTATCTCTGTGGAGCGGGGAAACAATAAAGCTAAGTTATGGGTCAGCTCTGTGGAGAGGCAACCCGACCTTTCTCAGTTTGTTTTTTCATGTATTTTCGCTCTAAAAACACCTGCATTTACATAATTACAAGACAGAAAAGTTGAACGTAACACTGCGAAACATTTCCAGCAAAGCAGTAACATCTCCATGGCAACAGGCAGGTGACAGACCCCCCCTCCAGAAAGGTTACAAAGTGCATCTTTAAGACTTTAAACACAAAACTAATGCCCAGTGTAGTGTTGTCACAAAACTAACATCTCAAACTCGATACTATTATGATACGTAGGAACAGACACAAGACCGATTCTGATACCACGATGATAATAAAGCTCGATTTCCAACATTAGATCAGAAAACTTTCTTTTAAATTCCCATGTGCTCTTATATGTGCGTAATCCCTCAGTGGTTCAGTGGTCCAGGTGGGCTCCACAGTGCTCCAAGGCGCTAAAACTATTCAGGAAACGTTCATTTGTCCTGCCAATGTGCCTTTTTTAGTACGGGTAACATTTACCCACGTTGCACACTCGCTCCAAAATCACCCTCATTCGCTCATTAGACCCCTGTGCAGATCTCACGGTGTATTATTTCCTCAGAAGCACCAGCGGCGTCAGGACCCCGGCTCTACTCACCGGATGGCGGCCTTGTGGATACATGGCGGCCTCTTCACGCACTCGGCTTCAGTGTATCCCCCAGGGCTTTAGAATCACTGCCAGGCCTCCCCCTTAACGGCAGCGTGGAGGACAAAGCACGCTGACCACCGCTGGACAGCCCCTGTGCCCGGGACCTACAGACACAACACAGCTCAGAACACACAAACAGGCACAGGTGCGCGGCGTACATCTAGTATTTCTGCATATTTTTACACTATTTCTGGCTTTATTTTGGTGATTAAAGCTTAAAGGGCCCATATTACTCCATTTTCTGAGCTATGTTATAATGTTTCCTCGTCACAAACAGACCTGGAGTTGTGTTTTGTTGCATTCGCACATGTTTAACGCACAAACCCTGCATATTTAAGATGTTTTTTTTTATCTCAAACAGAAATACTGAAAATGCTCTGCTGTGTTTTTAAACTGCAAACACCTCCACTAGAATCATTCTGCAGTTCCACGGTTGAAATCATCCAATCTCTGCTGAACAAAAGGAGCTGTTCACTTGAAAACTACCGCTTCATGACATCACAAGGTAGAACAGAGCATTTTGAGGTTTTTCGAAGTAGACAGACTCGTAATTTGCGCGTATGTGCCATGGGAATGCAACAAAACACACGTCCAGGTATGTTTTTGATGAGGAACCAGCATTCTAACATGGTTTAAAGCTCCCAAGAATCCATTTTCGTGTAACATAGGACCTTTAAGGACAGTTGGCTTGTCTTCGGAGCAGATGAGCTGCACATGACCTCCTGGCACGCCAAAAAAAGACTAAATAAATAAATCATTAAAGCGCGTAAAACCTGATGCACCATACGCCTGCGTCTAATCATACGGGCAGAACCAGCGTTTAAAATCCACACATTAACACCAACTTTAACAAAATAACATTAGCAGAAACCGAGCAAAGCCCCTGCAGCCAGGCACAGGATCAAAGCGAGGAAGCGAACTAAATCTTTTATTAGGCTTTGCACATAATTTAGACTGGTGCGCTTTACAGTTTGCGCAGTAAAAAACCACACGCCGCTGGAGGTAGCAAATAAATCCCGGGGTAGAGACTTTTAATCAGGCTGCACTTTGCTTTTGGTCGTCGTAAATCGAGTGGGCTGTCACTGATTAATCGAGAAACGCGCACGTCGGTCGGTTTGTTTGCTGATCCGGAAAGATGATGAGGGAAGGGGAAGCGAAGAGAGAGGGGAAGGCGAAGGCAAAGGCGCAGCGGCGCAGCGGCTCTCCGACTGGGGCTGCCATAAAGCCGCCCTTGCCTCGTTAGCGGATCCTCGTTACCTTTGTCTCCGCTCGGTCCTCTCCCCTCGCGCAGGTAGGAAAAAAATAGTATCCACAGAAAAAAACCAAAACGCGTAATATCCGTGTGGTGCGCAGCGGTCGTCGAGGCGGTGCCAAAATCGCTCCGTGGTGCGTTCTGTCGAAGAGTAGTCCGCTTGTCCTCCTCTCCTCTGCCCCCCTCCTAGAGTCCTTTGAAAACCCGCTGGCGGAGTGCGTCTCTCCTCGTCAGTGCGTGCGTGCGTGCGAAAAACCCTGAAAATGTGCGGAGTTGTTGACGGTGCCCGACTACAAAGAAAGCGTCAATTAGATCCCGTGTTTACGCACAATCCACGCGTGGTCCAAAAGTGAATTCGGAGAGGAAAATGAGAATACGGGGGGCTCTCTCGCTGGGTGTACTCCGCTCTCCGCCGCTCCTCTGCCGCTCCGTGCCACACACAGACTGGAGCGCTGACACGAGGAGCCGTCTGCGGAGACAGGGCCCCGCGTTCACCAATCAGAGACCTCCAAACCGTTCAGCCACATCGTCCAACCGCTGCGCCCCGTCCCCACGTGGGTACGGAGCAAAACAAGCCTCCGATTGGTGCGCAATATGTGACCTCACCTGATCGCCATTTTGGATTTGAAGTGACATTTCAGTGGGCTCAACAACTTGTTCAAAACAAAGGCAATAATTTATATGTCCGCGGATTGCAGACTGTGCTGGAGCTTGGGGGGGATTTGGGGGGTGGCCATTATGAGATTTGTCGATTAAAAATATATTAATAACGTTGCGCAAGTACATATATATAACACTAGAAATCATACTAGGCGTTCTTTACTGCTAATTTGGTTTTTACGCACGGGTTGGCACTGGTTTGGACATATTGCGCACGGCTGTGAGGCCCAGAGGGATTTGGAGGTTACATTTTTTGCTCTTCAAACGAAAACAAGGCAACAAATAATGCCCGTCTCATCTGCGCTTCACGGAAAACACCGCGGAGATTTCGTACAAATTCATTGGCGGTGCGCGCAAGATGTGAATACCGCTTAATCTGCAGCGGAGTGTCCTTTGAGTGACTGCAATTGATCGACCTATTTCTAACGAGACCTCAAGCATCTCCAAGCTTCCTCTCAGCTCAGCAGCGGCACTGGGCAGGCTGCAACACGTCTGCGCCGGAGGACACCGGCCAATCAAGCGCGAGGCTCCGGTAGCGGCCCCACGTGGGAGCCCTCACGCCCCCCTCCGCGCCTCGTCCAATCCCGCGGCCGCTGTCTGTTTTGGCGGCTCCTCATTGGCTCGGGGCAGGCGGAGCTGTCAGTCAGGAGGCCTGGACGTCAATAAAACCCACGTTGGCTTGGCGCTGACAAATGCCTGTGCTACTCTCCCTCCTGCCTGCGAATAGTGCCTGGAATGGCTGCTTAATTAGCTTCGAATGGCTTTTCCTTTCAGCTCAAACAATCTGTCAGTACCATGTGGTAAAAAGAGCCTGCATAAAACAAAAGCAGGAGAAAAAGCCAGTAGGGGCTAAATATCAGTTTGATTCCCCCTCCCCCTCTCTCCTCCTCCTCCCCCTCTCTCCTCCCTGAAAACATTTGGTGCAAAACAAAGCTTTTACCTCGCTCAAACAGGGCCGGCTCCGCTCATCCCTGTGCGCTCTCCTTTAATATGCACACGATTCAGCTATAGGTGCCCGAGCCTCAGCCTAACTCTGCCTGTGATCATTTGGATCACACACAACATGTCAGCCTGTCGAAAGGAAACGCCATTTTACTCAGCAGGACCAGGCACAATGTATAGGGTAAAGAAATGTCTAAAATGTGTATTTTTTGTAAATCTTGACTACCAGAATATTGGTCTCAAAACTAGGTCATGAACAGCTCAGGCCTGAGCAGCTTCAGAGTGAACAGAATCACACAGATGATCTGATTTGTTACACTGGCATTTCCTCGTCACAAACATATTTGGAGCGTGTTTTGTTTCACTCACACGTGTTTAATACACAAGTCAAGAGTTCTTCATAACTGTTTGTCTGTTTTTGAGAAGGTAACAACATTATAACATGGCTCCACGCTCACAAGAATCAGTTGTATGTAATGTTGGACCTTGAATAGAAATGTTTTGGCATAAGTCTCCAGCCAGGCCTAATAATAGCCTAATTAAAATGGTGGAGCTGGTACAGGCAGGTCTAAAATGGCAGTGTTATAACGGGCTGCTGTGCCGTGCTCAGTGCATGTTCACAGGCTTATATCATATATGTTTTCAGGCTGCACACTAATGGCCACAGCACACGTGTCTGCAGAGGTTAAGTAGCCTATAGTCTACATAGTCTATATTGACGAGAGCTTTTTGTAACGATCTGTGCAGCTAAAAGCCTGAGTCCTTGATGTAGACAATCATTGTCATGTTCATCATAGTGAACATTATATGGCAGTGCTTTCTTTTCTATCCCCATGAGCTCTTATATGTGTTTGTACCTCAGTGCTCCATGGGAGTATAGTCTATGTGCTCTGATACTTGTTCTGATACAGAGATCAAGATCATTCAGCAAAAGTTCATTTCTGTTCTGTGATTGTGACTCTTCAGTATCGATATTCGCACACATGAGTATCTGGTTTTGATACTATAGTTTTAGTGCTGAATAATATTAGATTTGTGATACTTTGGACGGCCCTATCAGCATGTGAAGTGTCTCAATTATATATACAATAATTAAAGTCAGTGGTAAAACATTTTGCCCACAGATCTAAAGGTTGTTGGTTCACGTTCAGGTCCAATCAGAGCATTCAGCTGGTGTGTTCATGGCGCAGAGGGCCTGTGTCTGCAGAGGTTAAGTAGCCTATATTGACAATAGCCTGTGTTTTCTAACGATGTGTGGAGCTAAAAGCCTGAGCCTGTAATGTGCTGTACATTATATCTTCACATACAGAGAGCGCTGCGCTTTTCACAAGGACATCCAAAGCCTGGTCCTGTCTCCCAGCGCACACACCAGAGCATAATAACAGCCACACGTAGTCCACATAACTGTAGTTAGCATGCTGAGAGCATTAGCTGTTGCCTAGCAACAAATGTATCCCTCCTGCAGATGCCTCGACATCAGCGCTGTAATATTTCATGTGCCGAGGGCATTCAGAGCCACACAGCCCTGCACAAGAACGAGAGGGAGAGAAGGAGAGAGGAGGAGAGGAGGAGGGAGGGAAGGAGTGTGTCAGAGGGAAGGAGAGAGACGAGAAAGGAGAGAGAGACGAGAGAGACGAGAGAGGTGTAATGAGTGTAAACCGTCAAACATCTGTAGCACTTTGCATCAGTCACATCCCAGGCCTCTAATAATTTATACTCCTTTTGTTTACACCTGTACTTGTACTTGTAATAATTCATTCATACTTCCTTTTGTTTCTGCGTGTACTCATACTCGTACTTGTATTAATTCATACTTCCTTTTGTTTCCTCGTGTACTTGTACTTGTATTTGTAATAATTCATACTTCCTTTTGTTTCCTTGTGTACTTGTACTTGTATTTGTATTAATTCATACTTCCTTTTGTTTCCTTGTGTACTTGTACTTGTATTTGTAATAATTCATACTCCTTTTGTTTCCTCGTGTACTTGTACTTGTAGCACTAGCCCTGTGTGTGCCTTCATGATCACTGCTTTATGTGGAGTCCTTGTTTGAAATGCTGAACGTCTCCAACTTTCCCTGGGGGTATGATGCTAACTGGAGGCACTGCTCTGTTTGAGACTTGAGTCTGACTTTTGTTTCAACACAGTGTGACCAGAAAGAACTGACTTAGCTGGAACTCCAACAGGAGAGCTGATTTGTGATGTTAAAAAAGTCTTTCACGTAAAATCAACAGTTTTTCAGTCAGTCCCTCTCACCTTTGTGTCGAAAATTAAACTTCTAAACACGACCGTGATCACGGCCTCCTGAAAATGTGCTCTTTAAATGACTTTTGTGTTTTCTTTTGAGTTTGTAGACAATCGCAAAACTTTTTGGCAGTGTTTTAGTAAGTGCATTGTGCCTCCATGGTAACTACTGAACATTCCACCATAGAGAAGCATGTATAACACCCCCAGCTTGAAAGTATGAGTCGAACTGTGGGGCTGTTCTTGTTTGAAATGCTCCTGCGGCCCGACGTCGCACCTCACTGGATTTATTTGACACAGTTATTATCATCATAGTCTCATTTTCTCAGCTGATTTAAACTTTTCTATTAAAGCCATGTTCAAAATATAATTTCCGCTCATTTCGAGACGTTGACCTTCAACAGACTCGGCTGTGAAATCATTAAGTCCCATTTCATTATAAAAGCTCGACAATATGCACTAAATGAGTTCTACCATTATCTGAACTGGCTCTAATAACGCCGTCAGTCCCTGTCCGTTCATTAAAGGCCCATATGCTTCAGTTTCAGATCTGTGTTCTAATGTTTCCTCATCACACTCAGAGCTGGAGCTGTGGTTTGTCTCATTCGCGCATGTTTAACACACAAACCTACACATTTAGACTGAGTTGGGGCTTGGGTGAAGACTATGAATAGGTTTAGGGTCAGGCTTGGGGCTAGAATGTAATGCAGATTAAACACACTACGGGATTTTTTGGTCTTAAACGATTTTTAAACGTGCAACAAAATGCGCAAACACCACAGACACAAGGAGAATCTTATAAGAATCTCTGATCACAAAGACTGCAGCAGGATCTGTCTGCAGACCACAGGATATGAAGATGTGAGCGCGATGGCCTCAGCTGTTTCCTGTCTACAGTAAAACCACTCGCTCTGAGACTCTGAAGTGCTCAGAGATCAGACTCTGCACTTCCAGTTTAGACACAAGTCAAAACTGTGTGATTATTATGTGTGAAATGTGGGGCAATACTTCAGATACAGGATTTTTAAAGCAGAAAAGAGGAGATAAAGTCCACAGGAAGTAGAGTCACTGTCGCTGATCTGCAGCTTCACCTCGATCTGTGCGCTGTGTGGATGGAAACAGACACACGTGAAGAACTATCTCACCTTTTTAATAAAAAAAAAAACGAACAAACTGGATTAAACTGGATTAACAGCACGGTTTTGTGGACTGGGGTCATTATTTGCGGAGGACAATTTCTATGGATAATGTGGGTGAGACGCAGCACTTTAAATGTACCACTTTACGAGAGGTGAGGAATAAAACCTTCTCAATATTTTCGCTTTATCCTGAGTTTGTTTGTTGCGTCTCTGTGTCCATCGCTCCTCTGCCCCTGACTCTGTTTTATCGTCTGTTTCCGTCGCGTTGTTGATGTTCGGTGGTTCTGATCCGACACTGACTCCACACATGAGGAGCGGTGGCTTCAAAATCACACACGGAGACAAAAAGTCGGGTCACGTCTCCTGAACTCGGGAAGAAGAAATCGCAGCCAAAATCGAGTAAATTCTCTTGTAGTGTGTGGCTAAGGTAAGAGTTCAGTCTAGGGTTGGGTTAAGGTAGTGGTTACGGTTAATTCTAGACTATGGTTACAGTTGGGGCTTCATTCAAACAGAAAACCCTCTGTTCCACCTTGTGATGTCATGCAGTAATACAGGAAGTGCCCTATTGTGTTCTCCAACTCCACTCTTTACTAGAATCATTTGGATGATTTCAGCCCTGGAATTGCCCATCTCTACTGAACTAAAGGCGAAAAGCAGCTGTTAACTACCACTTAATGACATCACAAGGTGGAACAGAGCATTTTGAGCTATGGAGATGTAAACAGACTAATAATAAAATGGTTATTTAAATGTGCAAATGAAACTAAATACAGCTCCGGGTCTGTTTTTGAGGAGGGAACATGTCTTAAAATTCGCACGAGTCCATTTAGTGTTAAATAGGACCTACAGTTTTCACAGCTATGTACAGCGTATAAAAAGTAACATTATATTTGCGTCTGAGTGCGAGCCAAGTGAAGAGGAGAGGGACTAAATATTTTCCGTTCTGAAGCGTCGTGATTGCCAAGCTGTCGTACTGAAGCCAGCACACGACTCTCACTGCTCGTAATGACATTGTTCAGCGGAGAGTTTGTGTTTGTTGACTCAGATCTGACGGAGCAGAGCTTTCTCTCGTCAAGTGCTTTGGTATTTTCTGAAATTAAAATGTTCACTTCTGGCACTCGCAGTTTATTGCTCTATTAGTTCAAAAAAGTTGTCTCATTGTTATTGTTCTGGAAAATGCAGCCACAGAGAATCACAAGGACGTCAAAGGACTGAAAAGCAAATATTAATCGATACTGAAACTACTACCAAAACTGGATACTCATTTGAGCAGGTACTGACACTAGAAATGTCCCACTGACAGAACAGAAATGAACCTTTCCTGAGCTGAATCAGAACAAGTATAAGAGCACATAGACTAGTATACGCCCATGGAGCACTGAGGAACCTACCTGCACCACTGAGGGATTACACACATATAAGAGCACATGGGAATAGAAAAGAAAGTACTAGGATTTAATGCTGAAAATCACATTCTACTGTCTAAATACAAAAGGAAAGATGCAAATGTTTGTCTTGGATATTCCAGCAGCATCTGAAGGATTGAGGTTTTCCAAATAAGACAAATAAGTGGTTTGAAATTTTAACCATAAATCCAATTTCAGCTGCAACCGGTGCGTACTGATCTTGTGTCCTTGGGCGAGACACTTCACCAACATTGCGGATAGATTCAGATAGAAATTGAGGTGGTCGGAGAGGATGGAGGTGCAAATGGATCCCTCCCGTTGCACAGAACGCCATGAGAGACGAGCGGGTTCTGTTCTAATGCAGATACTGACAGATTCTGTGGTCTGGACTGGGCTTAAGGACGAAATATTTCTACCACAGTATGAAAGAGGAGCACTGAACTGGCCTTACAAATACAAATGACGGACTCCTCTGCTGTTGGACGGTCGCCTGTGTGACGTTTTTCTGCTTGCACAAAGATTGCAGTGCTTTGCCCAGAATGTGAGTGGGATCTCCTCTCCACGCACCTGACCCGTCACGAGGCCTGGCTGTGTCACCTGACGTCTCTGTGGACATATAAGTTTAATGCCATACTCTGGAACACTTCAAGAAAACGAAGGGAGACAAGAGATGGGAGCCCACACACACTATCTCCCCTTTAGTCCTCCACACCCCTCACTCTCCCCTTTAGTCCTCCACACCCCTCACTCTACCCTTTAGTCCTCCACACCCCTCACTCTACCCTTTAGTCCTCCACACCCCTCACTCTACCCTTTAGTCCTCCACACCCCTCACTCTCCCCTTTAGTCCTCCACACCCCTCACTCTCCCCTTTAGTCCTCCACACCCCTCACTCTCCCCTTTAGTCCTCCACACCCCTCACTCTCCCCTTTAGTCCTCCACACCCCTCACTCTCCCCTTTAGTCCTCCACACCCCTCACTCTACCCTTTAGTCCTCCACACCCCTCCTCCCCATCACTCCACCCTTTAGTCCGGTGGTTTTGGGTGGAGTTTGGGCGTTTCGTGTCACTTTAAGTTGTCGGCTAAAGGTTATTTGCAGAAGTTCCCCTCAGCATCGTGCAGTGAGTTCGGAGGAAGTTCAGTCTGTCGGTGCTTCCAGAGCGCAGCGCCCCCTGGTGACTGAAGGTCCCACTGTAAACCTGTTTTACTCGTGCAAATGGACCAAGTGTTGACACGAAACCGCGGTGAATGACGTCTGTGTTAGCATCGGGGCCCCGCTCTTGGCACCGCACGGGCCTAAAAGTGGCATAATTGTGTGGTGATGTGGAGCTGACGGGGCACACCGGTGGTCTGAGGCGCGAGTGCCCCACACAGCAGAGCCTGTCCTGGGCATAAACACAGTGAGGAGGAGGAGGAGGGAAGGAGGGGCGCTGGAGCAGAGGTGCCATGTCTGCTTCTTTATATCGACTTTGGGATTCTTTTCCTGGGGAGTCACTTGCTCTTTCGGAGAGTGGCAGGTTGTTTTTTTCCTGTGATGAGCCTCATGAATACAGATACAGTGCATAATGGCCGCGGTACAGGCGGCTCTGACAGGGGCTCTGACTCATGTCCGGTGCAGAGGACAGGGCAGAACCAGCACTAAAACATACTTAACATCAGTGCAGTTAAGATTTGACCAAAAAAACTCTTGCCTAGTTTTTCTAGATTGTTTTATTTTGGTGAAGTTCATAATTTTACTTCCTGGTTGGACACGGGCAGCAGATGTGACTGTTACTATAGCAACCATAATGTTTAAGAGGGAGTACTACACTGCAAAAAAGGATTTTCTAGGATAGTTAAACTGACTTGAATTAAGCAGATTCATCTTAAAAGATCAATTTTAAGATTTTTTTACTTAATAAAATGAGTTTTTTGGACTTTTTGGATATTACAACTTATTCTAAGCACTTTTTATATTAACTCAGTCCAGGTTAAGCCTCTTTAACTTCCTTCTCAAACCAATAAGGGGAAAAATCTTGCCATAAATACTTGAAACTCGTGTTTTCTGCTTAGAACAAGATTCATATTTCGTCTTGTTTTAAGAAAACTTGGTAAGTGAAAATTTCTTACTGCACTGGCAGAAAATTTCACTTAAAATAGTGCATTTTTACCTCAAAATTGGTATTTTTTTAAAATAATTTTTGATAAGCCTTTTTTCAGTGTAGGGTGTAGTCGGGGAATACCCCATAGAAGTAAAGTCCTGGACTGTTTGGTTAAATCAAGTGCTTGTGTGTGAATTGTTTCTGCGTTTTGGGCATTTGATGAGTTTTCCGTGTTGATGACATAAGCAGAGGGATTCTGTTATAAAACTCAGAGCTACTTTTCCACAAACTACAACTTAACTGATGTAAAACTGTGATCGATACTGACCACAGGTGCAATCCTCCAAACCAAGACAGAATTAGAAAAACATGAAAACCGTTCACATGCACTTGTTTAGCACTTGTTTAGCTTGTACTTGGTGCTTCTTTTTGTGGGATGCTGGTTTTAGTTGCTTGTTGCTCTCTGAAAATCTGGCAACCCTGATGTGAAGGTGATGGGAGGGGCCAGTGGGGGGGGCGGGGCCAGCAGTGAGGGGCGGGGCCGGTGGCGACTACAAAGGGCCCGGCTGTGGGACTGCACCCGGACCCCTGCTCTGTTTATTTGCGCTGGGCCCTCGGCTCTCAGGCCTGCGTCAACACGGCGGCCATGTTTCCAGAGGTCCAGAAACCACAGCTCACACAGGCACTGCTGAGAGAAGCACCAAAACTCACTCTGCTGTGCTCACCTGCTTATATGCATGTGCAATACTCCACAATATGGCATTAAACTATCAGCTGTGGACTGGTGTTTTTATGGGTAAAATACAGGGTGTCCCAAAAAATCTGACATCTTAATTTTGCCAATAATTTTGGCGATTCTTGTGGAAATAACTTTAAATTTTCACAGAATGTATAGAAACAGGTCAAGATTTTAGAGGTGATGTTTTAGTTTAGTTCTTTTTACATTTTTTGTAATTTTCTGTAATAAAGTAAACACAAAACATAACAAAATATTCAGCTTACACATGTACAAAACAAATCAAAAGAGAAGGGATGTGGGAGGGTGTGTGTAGTACAGAGTCTCTCAGTACAGTGCATGAGTCTATTCACATTTTAGGGCTATTCAAACAAATTTGTATTTACATATTTTCTTTTCCCTTATATATTTGTTTTCTGTTTTAATTAAGTATTTCAATTTAAAAAAAAATGTGTTTCTCACCTTCCTCATTGGTCGGTCTCTCACCCTCATCAGCTCAGGTTCTACCAGAGGCCTGGGAGCTTGACAGTTCTGCGCAGTGTCTTTGCTGTTCCCAGTACTGCACTTTTCTGGACTCAGATGTCTGTTGTCCTTCCTGGGATCTGTTTGGGGGTCACGGCCCCGAGTGTCCGATCACCACAGACACCACTGATATATATATAGATATAAATATATAAACACACACACACAGTTTTCTTTTTGTTCTGTTTTCAGGTTGAGCCGTTCACTCCCAAACAGAAGTTCAGCCATTTTGTGTCTTGAATCTGCTCCACACACTCACCCAGGACTGTGCAGCTTCAATGCAAAATTTGGAAAAACTTCACCAACTGGAAAACAAATTTGGACTTGGTACCAAAAATGTAAAGAGGACGGTGCTTATGCAGGGCTAAAGGATCTGACAGACCAACATCCTGAAAACAGAACAAAAATAAAACATTAAGCATAAAATCTTGATCTGTTTCTATACGTTCGGTGAAAATTTGAGGTTATTTCAACAGGAACTGCCTAAATGACTGGACTGTATATTCACTTTGAGGGTTTTCTACACGTACATACAGTTTACTGTTACCATGGCGACACAATGCACACATGAGCAAACACACAAAAGATTATGAAAAGTAGTGTTATGTCAGAATTTATCAAAAGTATTTCAATAAAACAAAACTAATGCCACATCATGAAAAAGAGAAGAGTGTAACGTCTGATCTCGGCCGTGGCTCATCTGATCGAGTAAGAATAAAGTTCTGGTTTCAAATTCTGCCCACAAACGTAAAGGTTGTTGGTTCATTTTCAGCTCCAACCACTACATCCTGTTGTGTCCTGTAAGACACTTGACTTTTACTTCGCAGATGGGTTCATGCAGTGTGTAGAGTGTCTGGAGGAGGTACTTGAAGGAGCAGATGTTCTTATTTCATGCTAAAAGGTCCATTATTAGAAAATGATATTCCCGTGTTCGGATGTTTCCTCCTCAGAAACAGAGCTGCAGTTGTGTTTCGTTTCATTCACACGTTTGACTAATCCTGCATTATTAATCTGTCTGCATCCCCAGAGCTCCAAATGCTCTGTTCAGTATCATTAAGTGGTCAATTTACAGTTGACAGTTATTTTTTTAGCCTCAAATTAACAGCTTGTTAATTATCTTATAACTGTTTTTACATTTGATAATATTTTTGTTTTATTTTGGTCAGAATATCTTCAGTTTCAACAAGGCTCAAATAACTGTAGCTTCAAAGTCCAGGGCTGCACATTTTCAAATGATTCTAATGAAAGTGTGTGGACTTTAAAAACACAGTGGAACATTTCCTGTATTACCCCATGAGGTCACGAGGTGGAACAGAATGTTTTCAGTTTGAGGGAAGAACACAGCGTGAACGAAACACAACTCCAGGCATGGAGATTAGGCCCCGTCCACACGAGTTTGTATTCGAGACGTTTTCGTTGCAGATGCAGCGTTCGTCCGCACTAATCCGACGGAAACGGCTCCAGAGACGGAACAATCTGCTCCCACAGATTTGTCTCAGGCCATGTCCGCACACACACGGGTATTTCTATAAACGCAGATCTGCTACACTTCCTTTTATAAAAAGTCTTGCGTCCACACTTAACCGTTTTAGAGATAATCCCATCCTCACATCCCTGCATAATTACGCTCTTGGAGCAGTTATGAGCCTCCAGACCAGCAGGGGGCAGTGTTTTCCTAAACATAAGCTCCAGCCTGTCCAATCAGAGGCTCCGTTTTGTGTCGTCATTTCCGCAAAACATGAAACATGAAACATGAAACATGGAGCCAGGAGCTCGTTTGTGTGACCGACAATGAGGTGGAACTGCTTTAAGTGGTTATGGAAACACAGTTAAAAGACAGAAAATATGGATTGGGAATCAGGCCAAAGCAGGAATATATTGCAAATAGAGACGTTTAAAAACACAAATCACTGTTATTCATGTCCACACCCAAACGCAAAACCCGAGTTTACCAAAATCTTCACTTTGGCCGGAGTTCTCCAAAAGCACAGTTTTAAGGACTTAATCCTTCGGTTCTGTATGGATGAGGCCAAATCGTATAAAAATAACTTTGTTTAATCAGATATTCGGCTCTGTGTGGACAAGGCCTCAGTGCGGATCTGATCTGGTGCTGCGTGGACGCCTGAAAACGGTCATACGCTGATGTAGAGGCTCTAGTTGCCGTCCTTATTGGACCGCGTCACTGCACCTTCCTGATTCTCTGAGTTCGTGACATCGGTCATGTGACACTATTGTGGAAAACAGTTTAAACAAACCTGAGACACATGCAAAACACTGTCAGTCCACGAAAAGACTGTGTTCACACTTGCAAAGACACTTTTCACACTCGCATCTTCCACAGAACTACAACAACTTCAGACGCAACGCTCCACTTCCTTGTTTTTACCGCCCGCGTGGTGTCGTGACATCATAATGAGCCTGGTCATGTGACACCAGCCTGGTCATGTGACACCAGCCTGGTCATGTGACACCAGCCTGGTCATGTGACACCAGCCTGGTCATGTGACACCAGCCTGGTCATGTGACACCAGCCTGGTCATGTGACTCGCATTTCAGGCGTTCACGTGTCTGGACCCACATCGTTTGCGATACGGTGATACAGTGATTGGTTTCAGTGTAAACGTGGTCCGACTCTCAGGCTTTTAACACCGTGCGGAGTTGTGTTCTCCTCTGTCTTTTATTTATTTGTTTGTTTTTTTACCTTTTTATTATTTATCGGTGCTCTTGCTCTTATGTGATTGGACTAGTTTTATCATCTTAATGAGGACTAGTGCAGTTAAACAGAGCTTTATTTTACTGGATATGTTTTATTTGTGTTGTGCAGCACTTTAGCTGATGAAATGTGCCACAGAGTTAAAGTGGACTGGACTGATTGATTGTGGTGAGGAAACGTTCTAACGTGTATTAAAAATGGCCACTGTACTTGTATAATGTTTGTCGTCCAAAAGTGTGATAACAGAATTAGGCCGCACTCCCTAAACTCACAGAAATGCCCGTGTACTTTTTACAGTGTGGTTTTTCTTGCTCCGCCTCAGACCCCGGGCCCCAGAACCAACACATGGTGTATATTTTCAATGGCCGCTAAAGAGCCCAAATCCCATTTATTTAGTGTAGGTATCACGTTCTCCACTCGGCCGCTTCCCACAGGCCACCGCAGCAGCCGCCCGCAGAGAGAGAGGGAAGAGGGGGGAAAGAGAGAGGGAAGAGCGGGGAAAGAGAGAGGGAAGAGGAGGGCTTCACTGTGCATTGGGAGGGGGGGGCATGATACTTCCTGAGAGAGACGACAGGGAAAGGGAGAGTGACAGGAAGAGTGAAACAGCAGAGAGAGAGAGAGAGAGAGGGGGGAAGAGGGGTAGAGAAGAAGAAGTAAGAAAGAGGGAGGAGAGGAAAATGGGGGTGGTGAGGAAAGAGAGAGAATAACAGGATGGGGGGGGTTACAAGAGAGGAAAACAGAGAAGGCGGAAGGGAGGGGGTCTTTCCTGTGACGGGCGGAGGTGTGAAAAAGAGGAGGGAGGATGAGAACCATAAACAGACCCCCTCCTCCTCCTCCTCCTCCTCCTCCTCCTCCTCCAGGCCCGGTGGAGCTGGGAGTGTCCGGGTCCCACCTGTTTCACACTGCACCTCTAAAGCCTCCACCTGTTTACTCCTGTGTGTTTGAGCAACATGGATGAATTATCTGTTTTTATTCTTAAGGTCGTCACACACGACGGGAGAATTTACCCGATTTTGGCTGCGATTTGCTCCTCCCCGAGTTCAGGAGGTGTGACCCGACTTTGTGTCTCCGTGTGTGATTCTGAAGCTCCTCGTGTGTGGAGTCAGTGTCAGATCAGAACCACCGAACATCAACGACGCGACTGAAACAGACGATAAAACAGAGTCAGGGGCAGAGGAGCGACGGACACAGAGACGCAACAAACAAACTCAAGAAAATAAACACTTTATTACTCACCTATTGTACACTGGAAAAAAGACCGATCCAAAATAAGAAAAAAATACCAATATTGAGGTATAAAAATGCCCTATTTTAAGTGAAATTTTCTGCCAGTGCAGTAAGAAATTTTCACTTACCAAGTTTTCTTAAAACAAGACAAAATACAAATCTTGTTCTAAGCAGAAAACACGAGTTTCAAGTATTTATGGCAAGATTTTTCACCTCATTGGTTTGAGAAGGAAGTTAAAGAGGCTTAACCTGGACTGAGTTAATATAAAAAGTGCTTAGAATAAGTTGTAATATCGAGATAAGATAAATCAGGATGGAATATCTTGAAACAAGTAAAAAAAATTCTCATTTTATTAAGTAAAAAAATCTTAAAATTGATCTTTTAAGATCCATCCATCTTCTCCCGCTTAATCCAGCTGGGTCGTGGGAGCAGCTTGTGCCCAATACTCATAGCACCTGACCCCCCCCTATCTTTTAAGATGAATCTGCTTAATTCAAGTCAGTTTAACTATGCTAGAAAATCCTTTTTTGTAGTGTAAAGTGGTACATTTAAAGTGCAGCATCTGATCCACATGATCCATAGAAATTATCCTCCGCAAATTAAAAAAAAGAGCTGTAATCCAGTTTGAGGAGTTCTTTCAAAGTAAAACGACAGTGTTTCCTCACGTGTGTCTGTTTCCATCCGCACAGCGCACAGTGACTCTACTTCCTGTGGACTTTATCTCCTCTTTTCTGCTTTAAAATTCTGGATCTGAAGTTTGGCCCCAAACAGATGCTGAATATGAGCCACAGCAGCAGAGTTTGAGCCGCTCCTGATGAGGAAATCTGCTGTGGTGGACGGCAGCACCTGATAAGAAAATATGTTATTGTTGGACTATGTGGAAGTGAGTGTTAGCATGCTAGTTGTTGTTCTGCTGCTACTATTACAACAGCTACTATTACTACTACTACTGCTACTACTACTACGACTACTACTGCTACTACTACTACGACTACTACTACTATTGCTACTGCTACTACTACTACTACTACTACTACTACTACTGCTGCTCGACTCTTTCGCAGCAGCACTGCTACTAGCAATACTGCTAAACTAGCTTAACAGCTTAAACCTTACTGCGCTAACAATTTGACTGCCAGCTACCTTAGCTTAACAACCCACAGCACGCAATGCGTTACTATACTGCTACTATTTAGCGGCAGCAGCAACGCAGCTGTTGCTTAACTGCGCTTAGCTGACAACGCTTAACAGCAACGCGCAGCAAGCTAACCGCTGGCAGCTAAGCTAAGCAGCAGCACAACCTTAACCAACAACGCCTTAACAGCAGCGCTGCTGCTTAGCTTAACAACGCGACAACTCGTTGACAGCTGCAACAGCGAAGCAACAGCTGCAACAACAGCAGCAGCAACCTTGCTGCTTAGCGCGACAATAGCGTTGTTTGCAGCAGCGGCAGCAGTAAGCTAGCGGCTTAACCTTAGCAGCAGCAGCGGCAGCTAGCGGCAGCAACTAGCCTTAACCTTGCTGCAGCAACTAACTTAGCGCAATACCGCGGTACGCTCGTTGACAGCAGCAGCTTAGCAACAGCAGCGCAACCAGCAGCTTAGCAGCTAAGCATTTAGCAGCTGCGAGCTTAACTGCTGCTGCAAGCAACCTTAACTAGCGCCAACGCTGCAGCTGGCAGCCTTAGCAGCTGCTGCTGCTAACAACATAGCAGCAACGCGATATAAGATTGAACAGCTGCGCAGCAACGCTAGCCTTGCTATGCGGCAGCACAAGCGGCAGCAGCAGCGCATTTACAACAGCACAGCGCTTAACAGCAGCGAGCAACAGCAGCAACTAACCTTGCTGCCTTAAGCAGCAGCTAAGCTAACTAACCTTAGCAGCAGCGCAAGCAACTGCTGCTGCAACCTTGCTGCGCCAATGCTAGCAACTGTAGCCTTGCTGCGCGATTGCGTTTTATGGCAGCAGCAGCAACTGCTTAACTGCTCGTTTCATACTGCTGCAACTATTGCTGTATATTTATAATACTGCTGCAACTCGTTTGCTGCTTAGCTGCAACAACATTGCTTAGCGGCCAGCTGCTGCTGCAGCTAACAAACGCTTAACTGCCGCGCAATTTAGCTTATTGCTGGTTGCGCAAATACTCGTTGGCTGCTTAACAGCTTAGCAGCTGCTGCTCGTTTGCAACTGCTGCTGCTTATTTGCTGGTTGCTAACCGCGAGCTGCTAAGCGCTTGGCAGCAGCTTAACTGCTGCCCGCAACAACAATGCGCTGCTGCTGCTGCTGTATGTTGCTGTTGCTGCTGCTGCGATTTGCTCGTTTACAAGCAACGCTGCTGCTGCTGCTGTATAGCCTGTTGCTGTTGCTGCAGCAACGCGACCAGCAGCTGCAACGCGCTGCCAGCAACAGCAACGCTGTGCTTGGCAACCATAACGCTGCTGCAACAGCGCTATATGGCTGTTAGCAATTTTATACTGAGCTGCTGCGTTTGCTGTAAGCTGCAGCAAAACTGCTGGCAACAGCAACAACAACACTGCAACAACTGCTGCTGCTGCTTATAACTTGCTGCGCTGCGATGCTCGTTGACAGCCTTAGCTGTTGCACCTTAACAGCGAACACTGCGAAGCTGCTGCGAACACCTTAGCAGCAGCAGCTGTATAGCCTTAACAGCTGCAGCTGCTGTTGCTGTTGCTAGCGCAACGACATGGACAGCTGCAGCTTACCTGCTGCCAACTTAGCTGCTGCTGCAGCTGCTGCAGCAGCAATGCTGTACTGTGCTGCAGCAACGCGATTTGCTCGTTGACTGTAGCTGCTGCAACAACAACAGCAACAACTGCTGCTGTTGCTGTTGCTGCAACTGCAGCTGCTCGAATGGTTGACACTGCTGCTGTTGCTGTGCTGCAACTGCTACAGCTACTGCAACTGCTAGCTGCAGCTGCTGCACTGCTATTACTGCTGCTACTGCAACAAGCTACAACGTTGCAACAAGCTACTTGCTACAACTACTACTACTACTACTACTACTACTACTATTACTATTACTACTACTACAACTACTACTACTACTACAGCTGCAACAATAATCCTACTATATACTCCGTAGTACATGTTAAAACAAGTATACTGAATGCTGCCTGGGCAGATGCTAAAGCAAAGTTCATCTAAACACAGTGTATGTCC
This sequence comes from Odontamblyopus lacepedii, assembly GCA_034769755.1. NCBI lineage: Eukaryota > Metazoa > Chordata > Actinopteri > Gobiiformes > Gobiidae > Odontamblyopus > Odontamblyopus lacepedii. The sequence goes on from CM068349.1 coordinate 2,967,973, forward strand.
TGGAGCACTTCCTGCTGTGTCTGGTGGGGCAAATCCGGGGGGGCCGGAGACAGCCTCAGGCAAACAGGGCAAATACTACAACACAAACCGACTCCCATTAAACGTGCTCTTTATCCGTGAAAAAACCCCACAGGAAGTGTACTCTCTGTCGTCACTCGACTCATTTTTCTGTACTAAACATTTCTACTGCACTTTTCTCCATCCAAAGGCATTTTACGCATTAAAGGAACTGTCTGAGCTCATGTTTGACTCATTCTCAGTGTATGGGCTGCACTAGCACTGACTCATGATCTGCTGCAGGTGCTGGAGTTTCAGGAGTGACTGTTCAGATCAGAGACATTTTAGGTTTAAACAGGCTGGATTTCAGCTTTGAACCCAAATGAGAGTGAGGCTCATTCTGCTTTCTGACTGGAGAATCATCCAAATTATAACATTATAACAACTTGTCCATTGTTTTTTTACCATTAAGAATAAATCAGAATTAAAACTGTCATTTCTAAGTTATATTTAATCACTTTTTTTCATCGTGGTTCTGAATGACCACAGGTTAGTACAGAGCAGTGGGCGGAGACAGGTGAAAACAGAATTTTTTTTTAAAGCTCAAGCCTCAAAAGCAGGACATGCATGACTCAATGAACATACACATCTGAGTAAGTTCATGATGATTGCTCTTTTAAATGTCTTGCCCAAGGACACAACAGCAGGAGTCCCAGCACATGTTTAAGTGATGATTCAGTGCATGTGTCAGTGTCAGACTGAAGCAAATCTTAAAACTGAACTCAGCACTTTGCACTTTGAGAATACATCACGTGTGTTGTGTTCTCAGTTTACGCGAACAATTTTCAAATCCAAATCCAGTTTATTTATAAAGCGCTATTATAGACAACAAAGCCGACCAAAGGGCTGCACACAGGGATAAAAAACTTAAGTATAATACAGTGAAAAACATATACACAATGATTATTGAACAGTAAAAGCCAAAGAAAACAAGTGCAACTGCAAAAAAGGCCTATCAAAAAAACAAAAACAAAAAACAACAACTTTAAGGTAAAAATCCCCTATTTTAAGTGAAATTCTCTGCCAGTGCAGTAAGAAATTTACCAAGTTTTCTTAAAACAAGATGAAATACGAATCTTGTTCTAAGCAGAAAACACGAGTTTCAAGTATTTATGGGAAGATTTTTCACCTTATTGGTTTGAGAAGGAAGTTAAAGAGGCTTAACTTGGCTTGATTTAATATAAAAAGTGCTTAGAATAAGTTGTAATATGGAGATAAGATAAATCAGGATGGAATATCTTGAAACAAGTAAAAAAAATCTTATTTTATTAAGTAAAAAAAATCTTAAAATTGATCTTTTAAGATGAATCTGCTTAATTTAAGTCAGTTTAACTATGCTAGAAAATCCTTTTTTGTAGTGAAGAAGTGACTCGTTTCTTATGTGAACAGGCCACTTATTCCATAGTTTAGACCCGAGAACAGAAAATGCTCCGTCTCCTCTAAGCTTCGTCCTGGACTGAGGAACCAGGAGCAGATCTGAGGGAGCGGTGGAGAACGAGGCACCAGCAGATCAGCGAGGTCCTGTGGGACGAGGCCATTTAGGCGTTTAAAGACAAATAAACAAATAAAATAAAAGTACTTTAAAATCCACTCTGAAACGAACAGGGAGCCAGTGAAGGGCAGATATGAGTGGGTCGTAATTTCGACGTTGAGGATCATAAAAGGCGACTTATTTCATTTAGCCGGAATAAGTAGGTAATTCCAGGTCATTAAAGAGCTTTTTTATTCTAAATGGACTTTTGAGGCTTTCCTCCATGTTATAATGTTGTTCCCTGATTAAAAACAAGCCCAAAGAGGTTTTACTTGTCATCCGTGCGTGTTTGAGTAATTTAGCAATCTCTCCTGGGTCCTATTTAAACCCTCCTTATGGTTAACTGTAATATTATGTGCAAAGCTCCACCCACAAGCCTACGTCACCCACGAGACGCGACAACTCTCCATAAATATACAAAAACATGATACAAAACTGTGCGCAGCGACTTGACAAACCTGACGTGAAAGGAGGAGGACTCAGAGCTCCAGAAATAAAAGTGAAACCTGTTCGTGCGTTTCAGTGAATGTAAGATTTTGAAAACACTAAAAGGAAACATGGTGATCTAAATATGTGACGTGTTAGCAGTTAGTAACTCCTGGAAGTAAAATAGCCCCTCTTTAAATAAACCACGTCCTCACATCTCCACTTTTGCCCCTCATTTCTCACTTTCACACCCTGCACCCCCCCCCAAATATGAGCTCCGGTCGGCCATTTTAACCCCGGGTCTAAAGAGCTCTTAAATGTGTGTGTGTGGTGTGTGTGTGTGTGTGTCTGTGTGTGTGTCTGTGTGTGTGTGGTGTGTGTGTGTGAGGGAGAGAGGGAGAGGAGGAGAGGAGGAGAGAGGGATAGAGAGGAGGAGAGGAGGAGAAAGAGTGAGTGCTTTTCATCTTACATAAGCCGTGGCACCTCCGGATTACGGGCATCCATCAGCCTAATTACACCCCCGCCCCCGCGCTCTCCGGGGCGGGGGTGAGCTGTGAAGGGCCCCTGTGCCGGCGGGTGTGCTGGGGGCCGGACCCGGGGCTATTGTGGGGCCCCCCGGTGGCGAGGGCTGAGATTATTGACATGCTTTCACAGGCCAGCGGAGGCCCTGAGAGCACATTCCAGGAGCACAAAGGGCCCTGTGTGTGCGGCGGGGCCCGGCAGACACCAATAGGGGCCGTAAGTGTATCAGTGTGACTTGTCAGGCTGTAATCAATGCAAACAAGATGAAAGGGCCCTTATCACAGGACACAAACAGAGACATGAGGGGGGCCGGGGCCCGCTGGAGGCTGGAGCTGGCTCTGCTGCTCTCTCACACTCTGCTCTGCGCTGTGACTGCACGTATTGACTTTATGACTTATAAACCTATAAATATAAAACCCACGTATAGTCAGGGGCCGTGGCCTCAAGGACGCACACAATAATGTTTAAAAGAATGACTCACGACAGCAGCATAAACATTTGTGCCAGAACCAAACTACGAACCAAACGTGTTCATCTTGATTTTATAATGTTAAAGTTCAGTCAGATAAACATACGGTTTGAACTGTGTTATATACCTGCAGTTGGGTTTTGAGAAATATAAAATAAAAGCCACAGAGTGTATTTTTTCAGCCAAGACTAGAATTAAATAAAAGCATTTTGTATTGTGGTTGTTTATTGCACTGAGAACATGTGTCCTCACTGTGAGCAGAGGCAGCTCCACAAACCCCTTATATGTCCTGGATGAGGGTCTCCTCCTGTTTCTGTCACTGTGATGTTTCTTCTGGGTCCAACAGGGACGCAGCTCATTTCTACCTTTTTTTTTTTTTTTGCCACAATGATGCCTGCCTTGGACCCGGAAGTCACATCACATTAAATATAATTCTAACAGTACGGAATAAAACGTGTCTCTATGGAGAATGTTCCCAAGTATGGTTTTAACTGTTTTTAAAGATATCGAGTTTGTTCTCAAAGAGCCTTTGCTTCATTACATCTCACTCACTGCACACTTGGAGTTGGTCTTATCCAAGGTCCAAAACTCACCTGCTTCACTCCCCATTTCTCTGCTGTGGCTGTGGTGTTATTACTGCTCATGAATGTGGCCTGATTTATTTCACACTAGCAACTAAACATAAGTAAGTTTTTACATAGTGCTTTTCACAGACATATGTCACAAAGACCATTTTTCATTCACTCCACACTCAGTGGTGGTAAGTTACTACTGAAGACACAGCTGCCCTGGGGCCAATCTGCACCATCGGCCCCTTCGACCACCATCAGTCACACATACACATCACTTTCATACTCGGCAATGTGGATGAAGTGTCTTGCCTAAGGACACAACGACAGTTTTTGTGACTGGCGCCCCCCTGTGGCACCTGGAATTCCCAGTGTCTCCATCCCAGTCCTGACCAGGTCCTGCTGAGCTTCTGAGGTCTGATGAGCTTTGACAAGTCTGTAAGGCCACAACTCAACAACACAACAACCTAAGGCAGGAGTCTCCAACCTTTATTTTCCTGTGAGCTACTTTTTGTAAAACAAAATGCCAGAGAGCTGCTAATCTGAGCGTTGGGCAGAAATTGAGCAAATATAAGAGCCATGGAAAGGCGTAGCTGGAGTACAGTTAGATGCCTATAAAATATAAACCATTATCCATCAGTGCACAAATATATCCATCAAAATGATACATTTACAGTGGAAATATGCATTTAAGCAATCAAATCTGAGTTGGGATCAGTGCAATACATATAATTCAGAAATCCCTTGGAGAGAGAGGAGCTGCTGGTAGCTCCTGAGCTACAGGCTGGACACCCCTGACCTAAGGTAACATATAGACAAGAGCAGTTAGCATTAAGGATGTCAAAAGTATTGAAAATCAGATTTGAGCTGATACCAAAAGTAGTATCCAATGTAGATACTTGATTCTGAAAAAGTCCCATTCAGAGGACAGAAATGAACCTTTCCTGAGTTTCATTACAGTAGAATGATCCTGAGCTTTATCAGAACAAGTATAAAATGTAAATATATGGAAAGTATCACCATTTCATGCTGAAAAACATATTCTTTTGTCTAAATTAAGTGTTTTTTGTTCTAATAGTGATATCCGAATCAGTACTGAGTAGAGCCTTTTGTCTGTACGGTGACAACACTATAGTTAGCAAGAAGACTCAATAACCGCTGAGGCAAACATGAGCGTATCACTGTGAGGAAACATGGCCAAGTCCCCTCCCTCCTCTCTCCTGGTGTAAGTACTTATGTTTTAGGAGCAGCACATCACTCCCACTCCTCCACTGAAGAAAGCTGCCAGAGGGAGCTGTCTGTCTATCACCACAATTGGTCAGGTACTTGAGAGAAACAAGAGTGTAGAAGTGAGCCAAAACAGGGCCCCTACTCTGAAGCACCCTCCCTCAAGTGCCCTCCCTCAAGTACCCTCCCTCGGCTTGTTTGGCTTGTTGGCCTTGTTTCTCTTGTCTGGACGACTTTACCTACACACAGTGGTGGAAGAAGTACTCCATTTAGTACAGATACCAGGGCAAAAAAAATACTCAATTAAATGTATCTCAGGTTACGTTTACACTTAAACGAGTCACCGTATTGGAAACGATTTGCATGTTTGGACCGTGTGAAACGCTAGTCACATGACAGGGCTGGCATCACGTCATTATGATGCCACGACACCACGTGGGCGGTAAAAACAAGGAGGCGGAGCACCGTGTCTGAAGTTGCCGTAGTTCTGTGGAAGTTGCAGCAGCCGATTTCGAGCCGAGGAAGATGCAAGTGTGAAAACAGTCTTTTCACGGACTGAAGCTGTTTCTCATGTGTCTCAGGTTTGTTTAAACTGTTTTCCACAATTGTGTCACATGACCGATGTCACGAACCCAGAGAATCGGGAAGGCACAGGTCACAGTGACGTGGTCCAGTAAGGACGGCAACTAGAGCTCCTACGTCAGCGTATCACTGTTTTCCTGCGTCCATGCGGTGCCGGATCAGATCTGTGCTCAGGTGAACACGTGGGAGCAGATCGTTCTGTCTCTGGAGCCGTTTCCCATCAGATTAGTGCGGACGACCACTGCATCTGCAACGAAAAAGACTCAAATATGAACAGTGTGGATGGGGCCTTAAAGACACATTGGGTAACATGGAGGGTTTATCAAATACTTTTTGCAATGGAGATGTTATTCCTTTGTCTGGAATGTTACACAGTATGACATTAAACCTTTCTATGTTCATGAAATACAGAAAACACTTTGAAACACAGATCTGACCTGTAACTTGTTATGTTTAATGTCATATTGCGGAACATTTGAGTTATAGCAACATGACATCATCAAGCAGGTAGCAGAACCTCCACTAGAACAGCTACACGGTGCAACGATATCCAAGTCCAACGATACGATATCCTCACGGTACGATATTTATTGCGATATGGTGGGAAAGCTCACGATATTACGATATTCTACAGAATACCAAGACATGTCATTAGGGATGGAACGAAATCCAAATCTCTCTGTACGATATTTTCACCATAAACATCTCACTGTTCCAGATTTATTACGATATTTAAACTGTGAATCTGCTCCTTTTTCCTCTAAAAATGCTTCACAGACTTAATCCAAAGAATGAAGATGTAAAAGTGCTCAGAACAGTTATTTCTTCATGTCGTCTGCACTGAAACGGAGCAAAGGATCATGGTCTATGTAGTTCCCCCTGTTTTTTTTTTTGTTTTTTTTAGCTATCTCTGCATCAGAACTGTTCATTTAAGCAAAGAGACTTGGGATTCGATATATTGCGATGCTCCACGATATTATTGTGAGCCCTTTGACGATACGATATCACCAGATTTGAGTTATTGTTACGTCCCTACAACATAGTGCACTTTAAACGTATGTAAAAGGGTTGTACACATGCAGAGTTGAAACTGGATAAGAATTCAGAACATCACTACAACAACATCAATATCCAGAGGTGCGTAGGACTAATGACTTTTACTCCTATTCAAGTAGCAGCGCTCTTCCTCTTTCCACTGTGAGTAAGTCTAAAGTGACATAAACTTTGACAATATGAAATGATTTGAACATTTGTGTTTCTTGCAGCTCCTTCTGATCTGATTTAGTTTGTCTCGTTTTTTTTTGTCATTCCTTTGAAAACATCATAATTTGTGCACTTTTTAACGTTGTGTCTTTCAAATTACATTCACTTCAAGTTATAAATCTGACGTTACTTTTTAAAAGCCCAAAATACTTTTAAAAAATACAGAAAATAACTGTCATTTCTTTTCTTGTCGGGAATGTGTATGTCCTTTGTCTGTCTGTCTGTTTATTTTATTTATTATTGATGTCTGGGTACTTTTCAGTTTCATGTGTGTGTTTGTTTTAGTTTTTAATTTGCACATTTGGAGTTTTGGGGAAATGCATTTTCGATCCCCCTGTTAAATGTCTGTTACAGGCTTGAACTGGCAATAAAGTTTGCTTAAGTTACTCTTACTTGAGCAGGACTTTCACAGATACCACTTTCCTAGACCACTACATCAAACATTATTAGTAGATGTCGTAATATTATTTTGAAGCAACATTACTCTTACTTGAGTTTCTGCTACACTACCCATGTCTGTGTATATATAGCACTAGCCTAGGGTGACCCGACGTCCCTATTTACCTGGGACAGTGTCAGTTTGGAGCCCTGTGTCCCCCCTGTCCCGGCAGCTTTATCCACAACCACTGATTCGTCCCAGTTTTACACAAGAAATGTCCCAGGTGTCCATATTTTTCACCAGTCTGATCCCTGCCAACAGTAAAGAGAGGCAGAACCCCACATCATGAGTAGTCTCTGCATAACAATTTTCCTTATTTACGCACTCGTTTCACAATTTTTTTTATTACCAACCACCAAAAACAACATGCACGTCCTAGTTTTTTATTTAGAAAATGTGGTCACCCTACCCTAGACCTCTCGGAGCAACCAATTACTGTGAAGTGAACGCTCAGATGGCTAATACACAGTGAATAAGCCTTGGCCGCTGCTGTGTGATTACCAGGCCCATTGACTGAGCTCTCAGCGTGACCCCTCCGCGGTGCCAGGCTTTAGCAGGCTGCTGTTATTTTTGTGAGTGCGCTCCAAGTGGCGGCGCTAAGAGGAGGTCAACAGAGCGCCCCCTGCCTGCGCTTGACGGAGAGCAGGGCCAGAGCGTGTGACCACTCCAGCGCTCCAGTATCATACCAGAGCCAGGTCCAAGTAGCACTCAGCAGATAAGTGAACAGCTCCACACCTCCTCCAGAGCGGTTTGACTGATCTACACCTCCTCCAGAGCGGTTTGACTGATCTACACCTCCTCCAGAGCGGTTTGACTGATCTACACCTCCTCCTCCAGAGCGGTTTGACTGATCTACACCTCCTCCTCCAGAGCGGTTTGACTGATCTACACCTCCTCCAGAGCGGTTTGACTGATCTACACCTCCTCCTCCAGAGCGGTCACACTGATCTACACCTCCTCTAGAGCGGTTTGACTGATCTACACCTCCTCCAGAGCGGTTTGACTGATCTACACCTCCTCCTCCAGAGCGGTTTGACTGATCTACACCTCCTCCTCCAGAGCGGTTTGACTGATCTACACCTCCTCCTCCAGAGCGGTTTGACTGATCTACACCTCCTCCAGAGCGGTTTGACTGATCTACACCTCCTCCTCCAGAGCGGTCACACTGATCTACACCTCCTCCAGAGCGGTCACACTGATCTACACCTCCTCCAGAGCGGTTTGATTGATCTACACCTCCTCCAGAGCGGTTTGACTGATCTACACCTCCTCCTCCAGAGCGGTTTGACTGATCTACACCTCCTCCTCCAGAGCGGTTTGACTGATCTACACCTCCTCCAGAGCGGTTTGACTGATCTACACCTCCTCCTCCAGAGCGGTTTTGACTGAACTACACCTCCTCCAGAGCGGTTTGACTGATCTACACCTCCTCCTCCAGAGCGGTTTGACTGATCTACACCTCCTCCTCCAGAGCGGTTTGACTGATCTACACCTCCTCCAGAGCGGTTTGACTGATCTACACCTCCTCCTCCAGAGCGGTTTGACTGATCTACACCTCCTCCAGAGCGGTTTGACTGATCTACACCTCCTCCTCCAGAGCGGTTTGACTGATCTACACCTCCTCCTCCAGAGCGGTTTGACTGATCTACACCTCCTCCTCCAGAGCGGTTTGACTGATCTACACCTCCTCCAGAGCGGTTTGACTGATCTACACCTCCTCCTCCAGAGCGGTTTGACTGATCTACACCTCCTCCTCCAGAGCGGTTTGACTGATCTACACCTCCTCCTCCAGAGCGGTTTGACTGATCTACACCTCCTCCTCCAGAGCGGTTTGACTGATCTACACCTCCTCCTCCAGAGCGGTTTGACTGATCTACACCTCCTCCTCCAGAGCGGTTTGACTGATCTACACCTCCTCCAGAGTGGTTTGACTGATCTACACCTCCTCCAGAGCGGTTTGACTGATCTACACCTCCTCCAGAGCGGTTTGACTGATCTACACCTCCTCCAGAGCGGTTTGACTGATCTACACCTCCTCCAGAGCAGTCACACTGATCTACACCTCCTCCTCCAGAGCGGTTTGACTGATCTACACCTCCTCCTCCAGAGCGGTTTGACTGATCTACACCTCCTCCTCCAGAGCGGTTTGACTGATCTACACCTCCTCCTCCAGAGCGGTTTGACTGATCTACACCTCCTCCAGAGCGGTTTGACTGATCTACACCTCCTCCAGAGCGGTTTGACTGATCTACACCTCCTCCTCCAGAGCGGTTTGACTGATCTACACCTCCTCCTCCAGAGCGGTTTGACTGATCTACACCTCCTCCTCCAGAGCGGTTTGACTGATCTACACCTCCTCCTCCAGAGCGGTTTGACTGATCTACACCTCCTCCTCCAGAGCGGTTTGACTGATCTACACCTCCTCCTCCAGAGCGGTTTGACTGATCTACACCTCCTCTAGAGCGGTTTGACTGATCTACACCTCCTCCTCCAGAGCGGTCACACTGATCTACACCTCCTCCAGAGCAGTTTGACTGAACTACACCTCCTCCTTCAGAGCGGTTTGACTGATCTACACCTCCTCCTCCAGAGCGGTCACACTGATCTAAACCTCCTCCTCCAGAGCGGTTTGACTGATCTACACCTCCTCCAGAGCAGTCACACTGATCTACACCTCCTCCAGAGCGGTTTGACTGAACTACACCTCCTCCTTCAGAGCGGTTTGACTGATCTACACCTCCTCCAGAGCGGTCACACTGATCTAAACCTCCTCCTTCAGAGCGGTTTGACTGATCTACACCTCCTCCTCCAGAGCGGTCACACTGATCTAAACCTCCTCCTCCAGAGCGGTTTGACTGATCTACACCTCCTCCTCCAGAGCGGTTTGACTGATCTACACCTCCTCTAGAGCGGTTTGACTGATCTACACCTCCTCCTCCAGAGCGGTCACACTGATCTACACCTCCTCCAGAGCAGTTTGACTGAACTACACCTCCTCCTTCAGAGCGGTTTGACTGATCTACACCTCCTCCTCCAGAGCGGTCACACTGATCTAAACCTCCTCCTCCAGAGCGGTTTGACTGATCTACACCTCCTCCAGAGCAGTCACACTGATCTACACCTCCTCCAGAGCGGTTTGACTGAACTACACCTCCTCCTTCAGAGCGGTTTGACTGATCTACACCTCCTCCAGAGCGGTCACACTGATCTAAACCTCCTCCTTCAGAGCGGTTTGACTGATCTACACCTCCTCCTCCAGAGCGGTCACACTGATCTAAACCTCCTCCTCCAGAGCGGTTTGACTGATCTACACCTCCTCCAGAGCAGTCACACTGATCTACACCTCCTCCAGAGCGGTTTGACTGAACTACACCTCCTCCTTCAGAGCGGTTTGACTGATCTACACCTCCTCCAGAGCGGTCACACTGATCTAAACCTCCTCCTCCAGAGTGCTCACACAGATCTACACCTCCTCCAGAGCAGTCACATTGATCTACACCTCCTCCAGAGCGGTTTGACTGATGTGTGGACGCCTGAAAACGTTGATATGCTGATGTAGGAGCTCTGGTTGCCGTCCTTATTGGGCCACGTAACTGTGACTTGCTCCTTCCTGATTCTCTGGGTTTGTGACATCGGTCGTGACGCTATTGCAGAAAACAGTTTAAACAAAACCGAAACAAATGCGAAACAGCGTCGGTCCATGAAAGGACTGTTTTCACACTTGCATCTTCCTCGGCTCGAAATCAGCTGCTGCAACTTCAGATTTGGTGCTCCACTTCCTTGTTTTTACCGCCTGGAATTTTAAGTCTACTTTTTCAATATGTTTCAAATTCAGAGTGTAAAATTTCACAGCTAAGATCCAAGACGCCGTGTGAGTGAGGAGGTCAGAGGCTGTTTCCTATTGGCTGTTCTCATCTGTGGGCGGGGTTTACACTGAAGTCTTTGTGAGGCTGATTCTGACCAATCTGATGGCTTCACTGCACCATTTCCGCCACATTAGATTGGATCACTTTGAATCTCGGATCATTGCTGCAAATGTTTTTACACTCTTTTACACTTTGTTGAATTTCAGGGCCTGATTTTTTTTTTTTTTTTTTTACATTGAATTTAAACACTTTGAAAATCTACACATATAATTTTGTAAACTGTTTTCCCAGAGTTAACCAAAGTGAGAAATTCAGTGGCGTTTAAAATTCAAAATGTGATGAGACAAATGCCCTTCCGTAAACTGCAGAGTGCCGTGTGGTCAGCTCATTGTGTTACTTCTCATTTTTTTCTCCTAAAGTGAAGTGTAGACCGCAGTTACATCAGTCATCATGTTGTAACGCCGTAACTGCTGCAGAGTTTCTACACTAACTCGGGTCATCTTCCCCGGTGTGATTCTTTGCCCTTGTGTTTGCAGATCATCAGCATTCTTCACACCAAACTGTGGATCTAACGTCCTTTGTACAGTCATGTAACAGCCTCGTACTAAAGCCACTGTTTATTGACTAGCATGCTAACTATGCTCCATGCTAAGGATATGGGCAGGAACACGGTGAACATGGTGAAAACGGTGCTGAGTGTAGAAACCTGTACTCTACTACAGAACATCTGATGTAACTGCGGTTTGTATTTCACTTTATGAGAAACAGCAGAAGTAACAGAATGCATGTGTTTCTTTGCCTTCTTTTATTTAACTGATATTGTGTTATTGAATGCTTTAGTTTTATTCTGCTAATGTCTTTTAGCTTATGGTTTCTTTCCTGACGCCGCCTTTAAAGCTCGTGCTGACTGTTCCTGCTGTTCTGTTTATCACTATTATGTTCTCCTTATAACCTTTGTTACTCAGTTTTAATATTTGTGCTGTCGTCTGGACTATTTGTCGAAAATTTACATACTATTTTAATTATGTAAACATTTTGGACTGATTTTTAACTCTGACTTTGCCTTCTGTACATCTGGCAAAGGACGACAGATGAAAACCGCCTCTTGGCAACTCTGGCACTGTCCTTGTATTAAATAAATAAATAAATAAATAAATGGGCAGGTTATCGATAAAACACATGGACAATCATACACCAGAGGACCGGCACAGCAGGCACGGCTGGTGTCTTGCTCAAGGACAACACAACGGTACAACAGTCACACTTACTCACCCAGGAGTGAAGTTCAGGTAAGGATTAATGCTAATGCTAATATTTGATTTAAGCAGGAGATGCACTTATGAGGACGTCACTTCAGAGGTCCAAGTGTGTTAAGTAAACATCACAGTAAGACTGAACGTCCAGGAGATCTTTGAACTTCCACAGACGGCTTCTGACCTCCAACACGCCACATTCTCCATCGTTCTCTTTCTAAAATAGGCTCTATTCACACGTCCGTCACAAACCGGGAAGACATTTGGAAACCTACGATGAAACTTCCTCCGGTGTAGTTCCCGACACTGAGCTCGAGCGACTGTGGTCAAACCCACTGAAGTAAATGTGATGGTAAAACGAAGCCTGCAGACGTATGTGCCGTTTGGAATCGTCCTCGTCTCTTCTAATCACATGTGCCCAGTGCGAGAGAGAGCTGTGAGCCAGCGGGGAAATGATGAAAACTGGGGTACGGCTGGAATTGTGGATGAGCCGAACATAACGGAACGCAACAGTAACATGGAGATGAAGAAAACTGGGACATTTTCTCATTTTGTCAGGCCAACAGAGCCCAAAGGAAGTTGTCATCGCAGGTTTCCAAACGTCTTCTGTGAATAGAGCCTATGTTGTTCTGTCCTGTAACCCCTGACAGTCTTATATCCTTCTCCATACACCTCCAGCTGTGTGTGGTTTCTATAACGAGTCTGTGCCTGTGCTGACCTTTTGGACTGGACATGTGACCCCTGACCCCACGGCACTGCTCATGTTCAGTTAGACAACAAACTGTTTGTCCCTTTACTTTTACTCTCAGGATTTGGTCTGTTAAGTTCAGATCCAGTCATAAGTTTGTGTCAGTGAAGTCATGAGCAATAGAGACAAAAGAAGAAAAGTCCAACTACAAAACAGTCAAGAGCCTTTTTATATTTTCTGATCGATTTTTCCTCATCACAAACAGACCTGGAGTTGTGTTTTGTGTCACTCACATGTTTAACACACAAACCCTGCAGATTGAGTTCTCAAACAGAACACACTCCTTGTGATGTCATACAGGAAGTGCTCCACTGTGTTTTTAAACTCCACACACCTTCTCGAGAATCAGTTGGATAATTTTAGTCCTGGAATTGCTAATCTTTACTAAAGAAATAAAGGTAAAAGGAGCTGTTCACTTAAAAACTACCGCTCAGCCACCGTGCCTCCTATATATATTATATATATATATATAATATAATACCAACCTCAGGTGCTTGTCGGCTGCATGTCCTGTGGGACAGACCAGGGCGGAATGGAGCCACCCATGGGAGAAGTCACCCATGGGAGACAGCAGCCTGAGCATTGATTCCTGAGGTCATCAGATAACACAGGGCTTTGCTGAGCATGTAGCCTACAGCACAGGGCTAACGCTATCACTTAGCCGGATCAATAGATCTGATTACAACTCCACCCAGAGGAGGAGGAGTCAGGTGACCTGCTCCTGTCAGTACAGTGGGGTCATGTACTTATGCTGATACTTTTGTTATGAGCTCTTAACTGCACCTCCTGGACCTATGGATACTTAAAGTACTTTATACTGCAATACTCATTCCACAACTGATGACAGGCGTCTGTGCAGTCCCAGCTGCCCCAGGGCAGAGTGACCCAAGCTCCTCGTCCAGTCTGTGCCATCTGACCAACACATACACTCATCCCACAGCAGTCAGGTGCTGAGGTGTTGTGTCTGATTCTTTTTCTTTAGACATTCAAAGTGACATAACTTACAAACAATGAGCCTCATTCATGAGGTTCTGATGACACATTTCTGCTCAGACTTTCTGACCAACAGGTTTGAGCACTCACAATGTTTTCTTTACTGAAAATATTCTGATGACAAATCCTACAAACAGTCAGGAGCACTCGGAAGCACACAAACTTCTGCTGTTTGGAATATTTGTACCCAGATAATGCAGCACAAAAGAGCTGTTCCTGCATCATGAAAGTCACATATTTTCAAAACATATTTCTGATTAAACTGCTGTGGAACACGTGGTTATGAGTAAAGTCGTTTTGGTCGATCAGACTTTATACAGACTGCAGAGACGGCCTCAGTCTGACCCACCCCAGTGCTCCCTACAGGGGCCCCTGTTACAGCCCCACTGCTCCCTACAGGGGCCCCTGTCCCAGTCCTGTGCCTGGTCACTGCACTGGACTCACCTCCACAATGCTGCAGTCAGAGGGAGTTTTGAAACCACAGAACCTGAGACATGAAAGTCTCCGGTTTCCCCCATCAGCCCAGAACCTGCCACAGGAAGAAGCTGAGAATGGAGGTCATTAAATACAGTCAATTCAAATACTGACGAATACATAATTCAACTAAATAATAAAACAATAAATACTAATAAAATGCAATCCTAGTCTGGGCCCCTGCTCCACATTTGTTACATGTGTTTGGATCATTGCAGTGACATCCAACCACCAACTGCCCCGACCCTCCACCGCCAACCACCAACTGCCCCCACCCTCCACCGCCAACCACCAACTGCCCCCACCCTCCACCACCAACTGACCCCATCCTCCACCGCCAACCACCAACTGCCCCCACCCTCCACCGCCAACCACCAACTGCCCCCACCCTCCACCCCCAACCACCAACTGCCCCACCCTCCAGGATCTCCCCCGGCCTCCTGCTGGGGCAGGCTGGTTAGAGTAGCAGGCTGGTGTGAGCTGAACCCTGCAGCACTTGTTGACAGGAGCATTAAGGGTTGAGCTCTGTGGTGATGCCAGTGGGACACAGGCCTCCAGCAGCTGATCACTCAATCCACCTCAGGCACCACAGCTGCTCACTCATGTTAAGACGCAGCTACTCAAGTTCTACCAGAGTTTGAGCACTTTTTCCAGTTGCTCAACAGTTCAACGTGTTTCAGTTGGTGATGAAATGGTTCATTCCCTCAAAGTGTTTCCTTTGGTTTGGTTTAAAAAGCCCGTAGCATCTCAAATGTCCATAGCTAACTGCTTAGCTAGCCTCTTGCACAGTCTCCATGTTTACGAGAAAAACAATTCATTTCACACAATCCAACAGGCTGGACTGGAGAGAAAACTGTAAAGCTGTGAACAAGAAGGTCATGAGTAGACTCTCAGGTCTTTCACTGTGTGCAGCAAGTTACTGGAGATGTTCTCCCAGTCTGAGGTGGTCAGTGCTCTGTACTTCTCTGTGGTCTGCAGGGGCAGCAGCTCCAGTAAAAGGGACACTGGGCAGATCAGCAAACTGATCTGTAAAGCTGGTGATCGGCTGTGAGCTGGAGACATTTGTCACAGGTAAGGTAACTTTATTTCTATAGTGCTTCTCTCAGACACATGTCCCCACAGATGTTTTACAGAGCTTTATTTACAGAGCTTTATTTACAGAGCTTTATTTACAGAGCTTTATTTACAGAGCTTTATTTACAGAGCTTTATTTACAGAGCTTTATTTACAGAGCATTCGTATTCACTCCAGACCCAGTGGTGCTTAACCATCACTCGCGCACACTCCACTTTCACACCTACAGTGCATGTTTTGATGGGGGAAACCGGAGTGACCGGAGGAAACCCATCCAGACACAGGGAGAACATGCAAACTCCACACAGAAAGGCCCGGGGATCGAACCCAGAACCTTCTTGCTGTGAGGCAGGAGTGTTAGCCTCAGCCAGAGGGACAGAGGAGCTCATTCTCCAACAGGCTCCTACAGCTCCACTCAAACAGCGAGAGATACATTCATACTATAATACTCCCTACAACTGCACAACAACTCACTCATATGGAACAGATAACCCTGTGTGTCATTATGTCATCTTGACAGTTTCCTTACAACCTCTTGTATAAAGCTGAGATTTTATATATAATTACTCATTTTTATATTTTATTTTGACTTGTCTATATGCATATATAATTATGTCTTATTTCACACCCGTCTCTTGCTCTTTTTTCTACTTATTTAGAATGTATTATTTCCATTTATATTTTTACTCTTTGTTATTATATTATATTGTGATGTGTGAGTTACTGTGTCCAAATAATTTCCCCTGTGGATCAATAAAGTTAAGTTTAAGTCTTGTGCTCATTCCCTCAAAGTTTTTCTTTTGAAGATCTCCTGCTACATTTGCTGCCACATATGATATCAAAAACCTGTAGCAACTCAACTGTCCATAGCTAGCTCCTTTGCTAGCTCCCTAACTAGCCTCTGGCATGATCTCCATGGATACAGGAAAAACAAACAGTCCCATGGCTCCTCCTGGAGGCTGCTGTGACGCTGCAGGACACAGAAGAGGGACACTTTTGTCCTGAGGATTGTGACTCCTAACTGTATTTTACTGCTCTGTGCTTAATCTTCCGCCCAGGAACAGATACAGTGATATTAATTGATTGATGAAGACTTTTCACAACTCTGAGACCAGAACGAAGAAAGGCTAACAACAACAACAAGCATGCTAACAGTGGACTTCCTGATCGTCTGTACAGTAGAACACTTCGAGGTGGACAGTACGCATTGGACTTATTTTGACCTCAAGAGCTGCTCATACAGTGTGTCTGTAGTGGAAACACATTTTGCCCAAATACACGGGAAAAATCCTTGAATTCCTTATTTTACACAACAGAATCTAAAACAGACGTTAGCATCTGCGCCTCCACTCTTATCAGCCCATTACAATAATAACAGAGCGCTAATTACAATGCTGAAGTGCAAACTGAGGACGCTTTCAGAACAAGTGTGATTAATATTTGATTGTTTCTTTTTGCTGCGTTCAGCCCTCTAATGGAAAGTAATCACTGACAAATTAAATACGACGGCTAATTATAATGTTGTGCTAATATTCTCATTACCGAAGGTGCTTGAGTTAAGAAAAGATCAGTCATTATAGAGCGGCTTTGTGTGCATTCCTGAGCTGCAAAAGTGTTTAAATGAATTCTGTTTAATGGGAAAACACATAGACAAGTGCAAACACTGAATGACTGTCGTCCAAACAGCAACAGCAAAAGCTGTGACCAATGCAGTGTGTGGACGGTGGTTCAACCAGAAACACAAATGTTCAGATCATTTAATGTCTGGAGTATATTACTCACAGTAGGTAAGGTAAGATTTATTTATATAGCGCTTTACACAGACACATGTCCCCAAAGACGCTTTACACAGCATTTTACACTGTGTACCCCACTGTGTTCACTCCAGACCCGGTGGTGGTAAACTACTGTTGTAGCCACAGTTGCCCTGGGGCAGACTGACGGAGGCGCGGCTGCCAGGCCAAGCAGCGCCAACGGTCCCTCCGACCACCACCACCACCATCACTCACACAACTTTCACACCTACAGTGCATGTGTTGAGTTGATGGGGGAAACCGGAGCCCGGAGGAAACATGCAAACTCCACACAGAAAGGCCCGGGCGACCTGGGGATCCGCAACCTTCTTGCTGTGAGGCATGAGTGCTAGCCACTCACCGTGCCGCCACAGTAAGAGTACTCTGTGGAGTACTCTGTGGAGTATATTACTCACAGTAAGAGTACTGTTACTCTGTGGAGTATATTACTCACAGTAAGAGTACTGTTACTCTGTGGAGTATATTACTCACAGTAAGAGTACTGTTACTCTGTGGAGTATATTACTCACAGTAAGAGTACTGTTACTCTGTGGAGTATATTACTCACAGTAAGAGTACAGAGAGTGTCCAGAAAAGCGCTAAATCAAAGGCATTATCATTATGTACAGTTTTATTAAAAAGTAAATACATGTACTCGAGTAAATATGTATATGTATAACTGTGGCAGACGGACAGGCTCTAATGTTCAGGTGTTACAATGGACTCTCAACTGTCATTTAAAACACAGTTCTGTCTCATATAAACTACTGTCTGAGCTGGAGCCGGGCACAGCAGAGCTCAGTGCTGCTGAGAACGTCTCTACAAACAGATTCTGAACACACTCGGTCCAAAATCAAACTCATATCAAGCAAATATACTGTTTTAATTGGAAAAACTTCATTCTTCACTTGTACATTGTTCTGGTGCATAAATCCCTCTGTGGTCTTCCTCCACCCCCAGTTCCTACAGTGTAAACATGTACAGACACTAACCATGGAGCAGAGCAGACTGTAAAAGCCCTTTGAGAAAGTCTCCATAGGAACACTGGGGCTTTTCTTTTTGGGTCTGTGCTGCACACTCCTGGAATCTGGTCCCCACAGAACTAAAGAACCTGACCTGGCCTCTGGACACGTGAACAGAACATGGACTTATCTGTATGTGGGTTACATCACATAGCACATGTTTCCGTCTGGGTGTGTGATTGTGATTTTTGTCTATTGTCTTTAATCTGTGGACTATGTAGTACAGTACACACTAGTACTACTGTGTGTACTGTGTGTACTGTGTGTACCGTGTGTACTGTGTGTACTGTGTGTACTGTGTGTACCGTGTGTACTGTGTGTGGGCCCTGTCACACCTTGACGATTTAGCCAGCATATGCCAACGTACCAGAATTTCCCTAAAACACTGTCATACGCTGAACTTTCAATGCTTTTTTTTGGGCGTATACATAGTGTATTCATAATGAGTTGGACGTATACAAAACGTATTAATAACTTACCGGTATATAGAATGTTTATAGAACGACTGCTATTCCAACCCTTCATATTTTATGTCTCTCGCTGTCTATGGTGCTGAATGCAGCAGATCGACCAACAGGTGGGTTGTTGAGGCGACGGCCTCAGCTGTTTCCTGTCTACAGTAAAACTACTCGATTTGAGATTCTCAAGTGTTCAAAGATCAGAGCTCTGCACTTCGAGACAAAACTGTGTTATTATTATTTGTGAAATGTGGTGCAGTACTTCAGATACAGGGTTTTTAAAGCATAAAATATTGGAGATAAAGCCCACAGGAAGTAGAGACAGTGTCGTGGATCTGCAGCTTCACAAGCGGCTGGACGTAAACAAAACACACGTGCCACTCTCGCCTTTTTACTTACTTACAATTAACGTGTGTGAACGTGCGTCAACGATCGCATATCTTACCTACAGCTTATGGCGCACGTGTGCAGGACGTGAGCACATACGTATGCAGGACGTATGAGCACATACGTATGCAGGACGTATGAGCACATACGTATGCAGGACGTATGAGCACATACGTATGCAGGACGTATGAGCACATACGTATGCAGGACGTATGAGCACATACGTATGCAGGACGTGTGAGCACACTGACATACGTGCAGACATTTTAAGCATGTTGAAAGTTTTTCGGCGACCTTGCCGTATGTCGACGTACGGCAGCATGTTTCAGCATGTTTCAGCGTGTTTCAGCGTGTTTCACCATGTTTCACCATGTTTCAGCATGTTTCAGCATGTTTCACCGTGTTTCAGCGTGTTTCAGAGTGTTTCAGCGTGTTTCAACATGTTTCACCATGTTTCAGCATGTTTCAGCATGTTTTACCATGTTTCAGCGTGTTTCAGCATGTTTCAGCATGTTTCACCGTGTTTTAGCATGTTTCAGCGTGTTTCACCATGTTTCACCATGTTTCAGCTTGTTTCATCATGTTTCACCATATTTCAGCGTGTTTCAGCGTGTTTCAGCGTGTTTCAGCGTGTTTCAGCGTGTTTCAGCGTGCTCATAACTCAAAACTGACCTATAACTTATCTGACGTACGACAGCGTATTTGCCAAATTTTTCATATGTCGACCATACTCTGGCTAAATCGTCAAGGTGTGAGAGCCGCTTGTCCTGTGCTTTTAGCGTGTTCTTAACAGTTTGTATTCACTTTAATGGTCTGTATGGACCGAATGTTATTGTGCCTATGTCCTGTTTTTGCCATAAAGCTGCCAGGGGGACCACAGATGAACCTGAGCCTGCAGGGCAATGTCCGGCACATTTACAGCTGTACTAACACATGTTGATGAATGTGCACTGTCCCATATTTAAGAAATAAACATAAAGCACTTCCTCAGTGAGGCTAAGCTATGTCAGACCTGTACTAGACAATACAAAACAATACAAAGTTACAAACACCACCCACATACGTACCACACACCAACCGAACAGAAAACTTTGCTGAAACTAAGAGATAACCTGATTCATTAGCCTTTAGAAAAGCCTTTTCACGCATGCTAGAAGTCCATTAAGAGCACCTAGTTTTGTCACTTGTGAACTTTGCAGCACTTTGTCCATCGGAGCAGAAACACCATTCTAATCACCCCAAAACCGCCCCGCACTCACGTATTAATGAACGCCGGGGCCCAAGGGAAATTTCACCTCAGTCACTTCACATTGACGGGGCTCTATTAGCACCCGGCTCTCCAGCGATGCCTCGTCCTCCTCTCAGCGCTGGATTCTGCGGCTAATGACTTGTCCATAATTTGTCTCCACTTTGCCTTTTGTTCAGTGGTGCTCGGGCTTTTAAGCACGTCTGCGTACGCACAAAGAACCGTGGAGGACTTTGCTGTTTTATTCATGTCTGAAAAAGTGCCGTCTGCTCCGGGCTGACGTGAGGCCAGAAATATGGAGGGAGGTGAGTGCTGGCGAAGTGCTCTGTCTGCTGTGACTTAAAGAGGAGCTGTTTTACTTCTGTGGCTGTTAACTGCAAACACATACCACACTCTACATAACATACAGAACATGACACACAACAGACTTCGGAAATGCCATATTCATCCAAAACAATGCATTCATATGTTTTATAGGTTTTGCGTTCGTTTGCGGTCGCTCCCCCTTCAGAGCGCCGTCACAACACAATTACTGTCGTCTGCATCGCGCTAATGACGCGACTGAACATAGCATCAGGTTTGTCAAGTTGCTGTGGACAGTTTTGTGTCATGTTTTTGTAGAGAATTGTCGTGTGAGAGGACGGGTGGTGTCGGTTTGTGGGTGGAGCCTCGTACAGAATCTCACAGGTGACCGTAAGCAGGGTTTGAATGGGGCGTGAATCCATGATTAAAACCTCTTCAGACATGTTTTTGATTGGGGGATTGGGGAGCAAACTGCCCCTGGGCCCCAGCTGGATTGTGCTCTTTTAATCAGCTCTTCTTTCTTTTATACAAACACACAGTAAACATGTTTAAACAACTTTTTAGACATACACCATACTTAATTTGGAGCCTGAAAAAGTGCAAAAATATCAAAGCTGTAAGTAAACTCAGGATATCCTTATTGCCCAGAAAACAAAACCAAAAAAAAGTTCAGTGGCCCCATGACTTTCCTGGCACAGTCCTGGAAACAGCTCCAGGGCCAGAGCCACATCACTTTTGCATTTCCGTGGTGGAAATGACATTTGGATTTGTACATTTGGACTTAAATAAAACATTCAAACAAAAATAGTAAGAGATACACAACTGCACAGACCAAGAAGCATGATTTGCCATTTATTTGAGAAATAACTGCACTTAGAGCGGCTTTTTCCATTGTTACGAACACAAACACTCAGAGTGTCGACCATTTTGAATCACTTCACTCTTTGGCAAAATGGACGGAGTGCATGAGTTTGGCAGAAAACAAAGTGGACACTCGTTTTCCCTGCGTCATCATGCAGTTTCTGTGTGACATAGGATGATGGTGGAAAAATGCTCAGAAAGCCGCGGCTGTCAACTCCGAGGAACAAAGAGTTTCTATATTTTATGACTGAGTCTAAAGTGACAAAAGCTTCATGTGACAATATAAAATTATTTGAATATTTGTGTTTCTTGCTGCTCCTTCACATATGATTTAGTTTGTCTCATTTTGCCTCATTAAGTTACTCTTTCTTGCGTCGTGGTTTTTCCAAATACTTGAGTAATTTCATGGACCTAGAGTATTATTATTTTTGAGGTAACATTTTCTACGGCCCCTGAACATTTCTCCTTCACTCTCAGCTTTCACCTGCATCTTCGCTGCTCTTCCTCTCGCTCACATCTGCTCTCACTTCTCTGCCTTCTGTGGAGCACCAATTAATATGCAAAAGAGTCTATGAGTTCAGTCACAAGCACCGAGCTGTCAAGGAGAGGGGCCGCTGCCGGGGGCTGCAGACAAATTACAATTAAGCTGTCAGAGCGGAGTCAAGAACGGCTCTCAGCGGCTCTCCACGGCTCTCAGCGGCTCTCAGCCTCACGCACCGTCGGGCCTACCTGGTCTCCTTGACAGCCGCTCCACTGCTCATTAGTGAACGACACAGAGGAGATTAGTGAGGCAGACCTACGGCGCAGCTCACGATATGCACTCTTCACAAGGATAAAGCACAGACAGAGAGCAGACTGTTGCATTAAGAGGAAAGTACAGCGTTGTCCCTGGTGATGGGGTGTTCATTAAATCAGCTCTTTGGAACGATTCCTTAACGTGAATGGGTTGGATCCAGATCTCATTTAAGGACAAAAAAAGTATCTCTTTCTTTTCTGATTTGTATGCATTTTTACACTGATTAAAACTGAACCAACACAGGGATGAGGACAGAAGCAGAGCAGGTGAGCGGTGACCTGGAGGAACAGGTCACTTAGAGTCTACAGAGCAGGAGAGACTGAAGTATTGTGCATTCTGTGAACATGCACCAAATCCAGACTGACAGAGCACTCACATATGATCAGTCTGGGATGACTCTTGTTGAAAGCACTCAGGAAAAGCTGACTGGACAGAGTGTCACAACAGCAGAGTGAGCAGTGAATCCAGCATGTTTCAACATTGATATCGTCCATATTTCTCCATAAATCAGCTGAAGTATGACCATTAGGGGTGTGCAGAAATATTGAAATATCAATACTGTATCATTTAATGTGACGATACAGTATCGATATCATGGGCTGGGAGTATTTTTTGGTGTATTTTACTCAATGATTTAGTTACAGAGCTACAGTTTTGTTGCTTGTTCAGAGGAAGGAAACTCGTTTATGCAACACATTTGACATTTTCACTGTTTTGATGAGTAAAATGGGTGTGTTTCATATTTATTTTTCACAAATAGTGGTTTAACAAAAACTTTTGGTATCACAGACATGATGTAGCCCTTATTTCAACAATATTGAATCGATTTGAAATATATCGTATCAATCCGAAAACTCACTGTATCAGAGTATTGGGGCCTATGTAAGTAAGTGTTTATTTGTATAGCACTGTTCACAGACACATGTCACAGAGACGCTTTACAGAGCATTATTTACAGAGTGTTATTTACAGAGCATTATTTACAGAGTGTTATTTACAGAGTGTTATTTACAGAGTGTTATTGACAGAGCATTATTTACAGAGCATTTATTATTATTATTATTTTATGTGTTTATGTATTGAGGCATGTATCATATCGGCAAATTGTTAATAACACCAGGCCTAATGTCCACTGGTGTTGTCATGTGATTGACGAGGAGCATCTAGTAATTGATCATTAGCACTAATACTTCGCTATAATTGCCAATAAAACAGTGAACTGCACTGAAAGGACTTAAGTTGACCCACTTTTGCAGTTGAACGCCTCTGCTTGTCTCCACCTAAAGTCGTCGCACTGTGCCGTTACATGCAGCAGAGATCCTACACTGAACACACCACGCACTAAAAGACGCCCCATACTGAACAAAGGACTGGGGCGTGGTGGCTGTGTAGCACTCGCCTCACAGCAAGAAGGTTCTGGGTTTGACTCCTGACACGTTAAAGCAGCAGCACTGAAGCAAAGGTCAATGCAAATGACTTATTTCTAGACAGGTACAATACCATAACCTTGCCGTGAGTGAATACAAACCTCTTCAGCGCCCTCATCCTATAGTGTCTGTAATGTTATAGTAGAGGAGGACACCCTATGATTATATTCTAGTAATATTAGCAGTGTTACCTCAGCCTAATTACAACCAAACTATCAGCGGCTGAGTCAAGCACTGCTCTTCAGGGCCTCTCCGCCATTAAGCACCATCGCAGAGTAGCTGGGTCGCCATGGCAGCCGCTCCAGGGCCTATTAGAGAGTTAGTGAGCGTGATCAACAGGCTCTCAGGGGTCAGGCGGAGCACGGGTACCTCACCGCGTCCTCTGCTCCTCTGTCTTTGTGCGAGCGTACTGGAGAGCCACTCGAGGCACACACAGCTCCGGCGCACAAAGCAGCAGCTCATTCAGCCATCGGCAGTGTTCAAGAGCATTTGGCAGCTGATCTTTGTGCTAAACAAGCCTCCAGCCCACACTCCAACGCTGAAAAAGAGGAACTCAGCCCATTTAAAGCTGCAATAAAGAGACTGTGCTACAAGAGAGGATGCCTAGTGTGTGAGAAGTCTATAGCTGAAAGATTAAACTAAAGTGCAGCTTATTACTGTGAGCAAAGACTGCCATGATTTAGGTTATAACATCTCTCTGCACAAACGAAAAATGTCCTTTTCGTTTGAGTAAAGCATCAACCACGGGTGCCCAAAATGTTATCCTCGCCAGGCTAAAAGTGGATATGCATCAGGGATGAAAGCCAAACCAAAATATGTCTATTTCCTATTAAAGTTTGTCTGAAATAAGATTTGTTCATTTTAACCTGGCAGCACGGTGGCTGAGTGGCTAACGCTCAGGCCTCACAGCAAGAAGATTCGATCCCCGGGTCGCCCAGGCCTTTCTGTGTGAAGTTTGCATGTTCTCCCCGTGTCTGGATGGGTTTCCTCCTAAAACACGCAGTACCTTTATGAACTAACATCAAGGACCATGACGTCCACCCTCCTGTGGGCTCCACTCACAGAGGGGTTCATGGGGGGGGTCAGGTGCACAGAGGACCGGGCGGCAAACAGCTGCCCTCACGACCCAGCTGGAAAAAGCGGAAGAAGACGGACGGACATTTTAACCCCTTAATTTATATAGATGTATAAAAAATATGTGTGTGTTTTTGCCTTTACATAGACGGTAAATGACCACTAGAAACGAGGCCAAGGGTCTCTAGGAAAGTACAAACTGGCACTGAGGGAATGCAGACGCTATCTTGGCTTATATTTTGATCCAAATGGTTTGTTGCATATTTGTGACACGCAACGTTAAAGCCAAAAATGGCACAGATCGGTGTTGCTTCGCAAAAGACTCAATTACCGATGTTTCTAATCCCATTTATTTACGAGCGAATTATATTTTTGGAAAAATGCTAAAAAATATATATTCTCAAAACATTTTGTTTCACAACTTTCAGTTTCTCTTCTTCTTCAGTCAGTAGTCAATCCTCACTTGTTGAGTCTTTTGGGCTTTCGTAATGCACATTGGGAAATCAACAAAGGTAAGGCTAAAGCTGCTTAAAAAGTTGTTCTTTGTTGTTTCCAGACACTAATGAGTGAACCAGGCAGAGTGTTTTGTTTGTTAGACTCGTGGCTGTTGTCAGATGGGTTAAAGTGGTGTTAAGCTTCTTGAGTGTGAAGCAAATTGGTGTTTTACGTGGAAGTTAAGACCTTACCCCAATCACCAATCGCTAGCTTGTTGTCTTGACAGACTCACTGCCACAGTGAGATCTCCACTGAGGAAACACTGATCTGTGCCGTTTTTTGGCTTCTGACAGATTCCAACCACCTCTAGCAACGGACTTTAGCTTCAAATGTGCCGGAGTTCAACTTTAACTTAACCGTCACCTCAATCTTACGGAGGAAGACTAAAGTGTAGGTAACGGACGAAACACCAATACACCACAACTTGACAAACCTGATGCAGTAGTGCAGTAGTGATGTTGATGATCTAAATACGTCATGTGTTAGTGTTTATGCCTTGCAACAAAATAGTTTCCTTACAAGGACAATAAAGCATCTTGTGATCTGAGCAGAGCGCCTTCACTGGTGCCAGCTGGAGGGGTCAGAGATGTGAGTGATCCTGGGTCAGAGAGGTGGACACAGTTAAGCTCACTGTCCTTAAGTCATTTAGATGTTCTTCTGGAGTTAAGTTAATGAGGTTAGAGTAGGCGACCTCACAGCAGAGCCCCTGGTCCCACAACACAGATGCAGCGATCCATCAGAGCTATTCCCGTGAGATCAATGAGAGGTGAGAGGTGGTTTTCACACATTAGCGTGCTCTGTGGCACCGGCGCACACTAGATGTAGTTTTGTTTACTTCCTTTTTTGGCTCAGAGTCTTGTTCACACACACCAGGCATCATTCACCTCAAACACCGCAACCTGAGCCACGTGAGAAGAGACGTCACCTGATCGTCTAAAGGATTTCTAAGACAATTCTAGAGGACAGAGCCGTGTGAATACACACTGTCGCTTCCCTGGTGCTGGACACAGTGGTCTTTACTTTCACCTGTGGCTAAAAACGGTGTAAAGATTCTCGTAGCAGCAAATAAAAAGCTTTTTGAACTCCTGAGTGTTAGAGGAGTCACTCGGAGCGGCCAAAGTGCACTCCATGGACCAAACCTGTGCCAGCTCACTGTAAACAGTCGCTGTGTTTGCATGCACAGCAAACTCCCAGTGCACTAAACAACTGGATTCAAAATGGCTTTACCCCAAAACCTGCCAGACTCCGTCCCCGTCTACAGCAGGTCAAAGAAAACAATAGGTGCAAACTGGGAGTAATCAGGGGTGTCTAGTAGTTTCGCATTAGTACTTCAACTTTGCAGCTAGGATTGCTCGTAAAAAATATTATCATACGTTTAATGACACTTTTACTGACAAATATTACACATATATAGTAAAATAAGCAATTAACTTTCAGACATTTAACTAAACATTTAACTTTCAGACATGCGACGAACTGCGTTACTCACACTATATTTGCCCTTTGCAGCACAAATAAATACACAGAAGCTACGGCAGGTTTGACTTTCCCTTTAAGATACCAGATAAAAAAAAACAATAAAACTATTCAGCTGTGGAGGGACTGTAGTTGGACATCTCTGCTGAGCTAAAACTAAAGAATAAATGAGTAAAGCAGATGTCTACTCATTTTCCTACCTGTGCAATTGAATGCCTCTCATAGTGGCACTGCGCTGTTACATGCAGCAGGTATCAAAGTATGTACGGGCCTGTCCAGATGTGTTTTATTACATCTTTGAAATTCGATTCATGACTCCTCATCCGTAGTTTGCGGGTTCACGTGCATTTGGGGAAACTGTTTAAATTGGACTGGGCCACGTCTCCGGTTTCCCTGCTGCACATGTAAACGTACTGACTGACACCAGGCCGTGTTTTCGTGCTCAGGTGAAATGTAGAGCACTTGAAATAAGAGTCGTCAAAAATCACCACTTCTATAAAAAGCGTATTGTCATTGTGCTCATGAGTCATGCGTGTTACTTAAGGGGGTATGTGTGATTGGCAGGTGAACGCTGTCACAATGTGCTATTAGCTTTAGAGTGCAGGCTGCAATTTAACAGCTGTCAGCCAGAGTGGAGACAATTTCCATAAAAAGGACTTTCGACAACAAGCATTTACTGAATGGAGCTCAACAGTCCCGCCCACCTCAGAGCCCGCTGCGGTGATGGAGGTAAATGTGCCATTCATTTCTCACTAGACTTTTAGATTCAAATGTTAAAGAAGACGTATTGTGCTTGTGTCTGCTGCTCTACAGTTCTAATTTATGACACCTGTGGATCATTATGTTATAATTTGCACATTTTAACAGACAATATAGATCTAAAATAATGACGTAATGAAAGAATAGAGTGAAACAAACTAAAAACTGCAGGGTGCAATGGAAGGGGATGAAAATAAACTACAATTAGAGAACAAAGTACATCACAGTGGACATCTTGAATACAGTAGAATAACGATTATTCATACATGCATGAATCACTCTAAATGCGCTTTCAGAGGGTTGGTGAGAAGGAAACAAGTCTAAATTGGTCAAAACTATTATGAGGTAACAAATGACTAACTGCATTATTTAAAGTTTCAGACATATTCTGTTAAAGTGCCTTATGTAAGTTTTCACCGTCTTGTCTCTGTGGATGAGAAGCCAATAGGCCAAAATTCCACGATCTGGATCTGTAAACCTGTGCAGAGAGGACTCTGCTCACAGTAAGAATGTTTCTCAAGATATTTTTGACCATTATTGGTTGTAATTGGATAAAATAGTCAGATTTTTATATGGCGCTTTTCCACCCTCAAGGCACTGAAAGCTCTTCACAACAAGGATCCACTCACCCAATCTCACACACTCATACACCACTGTACGCACTGGGGGTGAGGTGGGGTATTTGTCTTACCCAAGGACACAGCGGTCATCTGTGGGAGCTGGAACTACTGCCACCCCCTAAAACTAAGATGGATATGTTTAATGCCTCACTGTTGAACATTCAAGGCAAAACAATAATCTCTCAATCAAGACAAGCAGGTGCCCTCTCAGTTTTTCTAACCTCAGAAGTATCTCACATTTTCTAAAAAACAATGTTAGCATTTGATGAATCACCTCCATAAACCCCACCTCCGTTCCACTGAGGCGTTTAGGTGTTGGAGCTCCTCTGCTGACAGCAACAGGTATGAACAATCAGAACAGGAAGAGTTGAAGTCCTTAACCCGATTAATGCTAGGCTAGGTATGGTTTATGGACTTAAAACTGTGAAGGAGTCTAGATATTTTACCTATGATGCAACAAAACTGGCAAAATGAGAATGGAGCTTTTTTTGGAGTAAAGAGAAGACAACTATGAATGAATGTATGTGTATGCATGTTTTTGATGAGGGATCAATAATATAACATGGCAAAAAGGTCAAAACGTTAAATTCAAATAAGTTTCTTATGCTCATTACATAGTTGATTGGCCTCTAATGAGCTTTTCCGGAAAGAGGGAGTATTATGCAAAACCATGTTGTAAAGTTCCCTCATCAAAAACTGAATTGCCTGAAGAGCTTTTAGAGTAATCTAGCCGCCGCTCTCTGGGGCCCTGAGAGTGGAACGCTCAACCCACAAGCCCACATTACCCATGCTCCACACAACGATGAATAAACAGAGAAAAAACATGATGCAAAACTGACCACAACTGGACAAACCTGATGTAATGTGCAGTGGTTTCATTACTGGGATGCACGCTGATTATGTTGTGATAACGCTCTGAAGGGGGAGTGACTGGCAAAAGTGAACCCGATAAAACATGTTAATTTGTCGGTTTTGGTACCATTTTCAAAACAATAAAAGGTAACATGGTGATCTAAATATGTTATGTGATCTGTTGGATGGGCGTCAGCTCCTCCATTGTCTCCTGGATTACTGACGACTTCAGGCAGGCCTCAGTCCGTGCGACTGGTCAGTGATGTAGGAGCTCCCCAGGGTACAGTCCTGTCCCCGTTTCTGTTCACTCTGTACCAGGTCCTACAGGGGCAGCAGCTCCAGTAAAAGGGACACTGGGCAGATGGACAAACTGATGCATTAAGCTGGTCAACTGTGAGCTGGAGACATTTGTCACAGTGAGGGACACGAGGACACTGGACAAACTGCCCTTCATCACAGACACTCCTGCTCCCCCACTGCACCAGACTATAGATGGGCAGATAATACTCCCTACAACTGTACAACTGCACCAGACTATAGATGGGCAGATAATACTCCCTACAACTGTACAACTGCACCAGACTATAGAGGGACAGATAATACTCCCTACAACTGTACAACTGCACCAGACTATAGAGGGGCAGATAATACTCCCTACAACTGTACAACTGCACCAGACTATAGAGGGGCAGATAATACTCCCTACAACTGTACAAAAACTCCCCCTTATGTAACAGATAATACTCCCTACAACTGTACAACTGCACCAGACTATAGAGGGGCAGATAATACTCCCTACAACTGTACAACTGCACCAGACTATAGAGGGACAGATAATACTCCCTACAACTGTACAACTGCACCAGACTAAAGAGGGGCAGATAATACTCCCTACAACTGTACAAAAACTCCCCCTTATGTAACAGATAATACTCCCTACAACTGTACAACTGCACCAGACTATAGAGGGGCAGATAATACTCCCTACAACTGTACAACTGCACCAGACTATAGAGGGGCAGATAATACTCCCTACAACTAAACAACTGCACCAGACTATAGAGGGACAGATAATACTCCCTACAACTGTACAACTGCACCAGACTATAGAGGGACAGATAATACTCCCTACATCTGTACAACTGCACCAGACTATAGAGGGGCAGATAATACTCCCTACAACTGTACAACTGCACCAGACTATAGAGGGGCAGATAATACTCCCTACAACTGTACAACTGCACCAGACTATAGAGGGACAGATAATACTCCCTACAACTGTACAACTGCACCAGACTATAAAGGGACAGATAATACTCCCTACAACTGTACAACTGCACCAGACTATAGAGGGACAGATAATACTCCCTACATCTGTACAACTGCACCAGACTATAGAGGGGCAGATAATACTCCCTACAACTGTACAACTGCACCAGACTATAGAGGGGCAGATAATACTCCCTACAACTGTACAACTGCACCAGACTATAGAGGGGCAGATAATACTCCCTACAACTGTACAACTGCACCAGACTATAGAGGGGCAGATAATACTCCCTACAACTGTACAACTGCACCAGACTAAAGAGGGGCAGATAATACTCCCTACAACTGTACAAAAACTCCCCCTTATGTAACAGATAATACTCCCTACAACTGCACAACAACTCACCCACTGCACCACACCAGACTATAGAGGGGCAGATAATACTCCCTACATCTGTACAACTCCCCCTTATGTAACAGATAATACTCCCTTTTCTTTTTACTTGTACATGTATTTATTTATGCCTTATTTGACAACAGCCTCGTGCTATTTTTTCTACTTATTTATAATGTATTAGTGCCATTTATATTTTTGCTCTTTGTTATTATATTATGTTGTGATGTGTGAGCTTCAGTGTCCAAATAATTTCCCTCATGGAGCCATTAAGTTTGTTTAAGCCTAAGTCAGAGTTAGCAATAATACCCCACAGATGGAAAATACCCCTCTTTAAGTACACAGAATGAGACGTTCGATGAGCAAAAAGAAAATAAGTTCTTTCATTGAACCACAGAGTATTATCAATATGTCTTCCATCAGGCTCCACCCAGTGCACTGCTTTTATTGATCTGAACAGCTGCTGCTCTGTAAAAATGTGACACTCTCATTATTGTGACCCCTGAGGACCTGAACTCTGACCTCTTCTGTTGCTCTCATGTTCTACCATTTGGTGATGCCGTAATTTCAGCTGGAGGGCAGGGGCCTATGAAGAAGACGTATACAAAGTAGAAATCTACCACTTTATTATTTGCTTGATTGGGTCCATAGGTTTATTGGAACCAATGTGTCCACAAAGCCGCCATCCGGGTACAGGGTACCGCCGCTTTAAATGAACGAACTTCAATCAGGGACAAGGCGATATCAGTGTTTCCCACAGACACCCCCCCTTCATCAGACGGTGACCTAGTTTAGTCCTGGTTCAGTCCTGGTTCAGCCCTAGTTCAGCTCTGGTTCAGTCCTGGTTCAGCTCTGGTTCAGCTCTGGTTCAGCTCTGGTTCAGTCCTGGTTTAGTCCTGGTTTAGTCCTGGTTTAGTCCTCCTGGTTCAGCTCTGGTTCAGCTCTGGTTCAGTCCTGGTTCAGTCCTGGTTCAGTCCTGGTTCAGTCTTAGTTTAGTCCTGGTTTAGTCCTGGTTCACTCCTGGTTTAGTCCTTCGAGTTAAGTTGTGGGTTCAGTCTTGGTTCAGTCCTGGTTTAGTCCTGGGTTCAGTCCTGGTTCAGTCCTGGTTTAGTCCTGGGTTCAGTCCTGGTTCAGTCCTGGTTCAGCCCTGATTCAGTCCTGGGTTCAGTCTTGGTTCAGTCCTGGGTTTAGCCCTGGTTTAGTCCCGGTTTAGTCCTGGTTCAGTCCTGGTTCAGCCCTGATTCAGTCCTGGGTTCAGTCTTGGATCAGTCCTGGGTTTAGCCCTGGTTTAGTCCCGGTTTAGTCCTGGTTCAGTCCTGGTTCAGCCCTGATTCAGTCCTGGGTTCAGTCTTGGTTCAGTCCTGGGTTTAGCCCTGGTTTAGTCCCGGTTTAGTCCTGGTTTAGTCCTGGTTCACCTCTGATTCAGTCCTGGGTTCAGTCTTGGTTCAGTCCTGGTTCAGTCCTGGTTCAGCCCTGGTTCAGTCCTGGTTTAGTCCTGGTTTAGTCTTGGGTTCAGTCCGTCTGGGTTCAAAACAGACCATTTAGTATCATGGACCTACAAAATAAAATCTTACCTATGAAATGTTTTGCTTTGCTGTTTCGTCTTCATATTCCGCTCATTTGCAGGTTCATATGTATATATATATATATATATATATATATATATATATATATATATATATATATATATATATATATATATATATATATATATATATATATATATATATATATATATATATCAAAAGTCTGGCGTCTTCGCTCACTGATACTGTGAAAAACTTTACCTTAGACCATTAAACCCCTGTACCAAGATGGCGGTGGTATTAACGTGCACCAGGAGGCTGAACATGAGGTCTGTCCTTCTATATCTATGGATTGGGTCCACGAACCTGCAACACTAATACTTCTTTCAACTGACAGCAACAGCGTCTTTGATTGTTTCATGTGGATAGGCCCAGTAATTACAGAGACATGAACCATAAAGCAGGTCAGCATATCTGCAATCTGACAGTCACACAGCAAACTCCCCCTGACCTGCCCAGTCCTGCAGCCATTCTGTAATGTTGTGAAGTCACGTGAACAACAGCCACGAAAGCCCAGTTCACTAACCCTCCCTTTTCTATCCTCCAGCCTCCAGAATCACACTTCAGGTCCCAAATCTTCACTCTGGCTCTGTGCTTCTATCCCACCACTATTTGACCAATGTGTACTGTTGTTGTGTGCTTGAGCAAGGCACTTTACCCACCTTGCCTATGTATGAACGTGGTGTGTGCCAGTTGAATTAAAATACAAACATATACATAAAGCATGAATGATGTTAGCAGCAAATACTTTCACACACATTTAAAGTCAGAACACATGTTTTCACTAAAATGTAGTTAACAATATTTCCCTAGTTTGACCAGTTTGGTGAATATATTTTTACTTCCTGGTTGCTCACGGGTGGCAGCAATGGTAAACACGGGTCAAAGTTAGTAAATAACACAATAGTGGGGCTATTTTTGACCAGTGAATGACAAACATTTTGTTTTGTTAAATGGATGTGGCCGTTGTGTGTAAATCATTCCTGCAGTTTGGATGGAATCTTGTCCAAACTGCCACTGAAGTGAGCCTGGGATCCAGAACAGGCTGCACATTTCTGCAATAGTTTATGAAGGATGGATTAGCCAATCAGGGACATGCGTGGTCTGGTTGTATCAGGAAAAATTAAATGATAGGTGACCAATGACCTTCCTGGTTTCATATGCACAAAACAGATCTGAAGAAACGACCACATTTGACCAAGTTAGAGATGATGTCGATCTACAAACCGGCCTGCAGAGAGACACCATTCTGGATTTGCCAAGCAACTTAACTGAGACAGCATTATGATAAATACTGACCACATGTACTACAGGCCTATTGTCCCACCTATATTACAGTCATTGTACTTTAAGTCGCTTCATTCTTCATTGCACCAGTAAGAGTTTTTGCAGGAGTTTTTCTGGTATTTGTGGACACAGACTTCTGACTCACAGATCACGGTTCAGTGTTTTCCTCATGTAGGCTGTACATATGTCCTTTCGACCAAGACTGAGGAGTTAAAAGGCCTGAATAATGCACATCACAGGCCAATGAAAGTGCTGACAGTGGCTGCAGTTCATCTTCATCAGGATTAGCACCTCTCTGCTGACTGCACAATCCAAACAGCTTCATCTGGGCACAGGACAGACCGCTGGCTCACACACCGAGTCTGCAAGCAAATCAGCACCAGTCAATGTGTCTAATGAGTGTGAGTGTAAGAGCAGAGCGGAGGACAGGAGAGGGGTGGAGAGGGGTGGAGAGAGGTGGACAGCAGAGGAGAGGATAGAGATGGACGGCGGAGGAGAGGACAGAGATGGAGAGGGGATGAGGAGAACAGAGGCGCCCGGCGGAGCAATACTCATCTGTCATGTGCTTTATCGGCTCTGGAGAAGCAGAGCCGGGGACAGAGTGCAGAGAGGCAGCAGCAGAACTGAACCGAGCAGGACATTAACTCAATGTGCACGTGGAGCTCTTTAGCTCAGTCACAGGAGTCACAAGCCAAAAGCACAGGCTACGTTTCCATCCACACCGCCGTGGGGAGATGCCTGTGAGTGGCTTTCAGAGTGATGGAAAAAAAATGACATTGTTCTGAAAATGTTGCCTATAAATAAAAAGCTGAAACTTATACATCATAATTTTCACGGAGACTGTGGTGGGCCTTAAGTTACAGAGCAGTTAGTGTAGTGCTGGTGTAGTTGGTGTAAGTCGGTAGTGTCCAAACTGTTTTTCATAAAGGGCCACAGAAGAAGTGCAACAGGCTGGTGGTCAACACAGTAAAGAATTCAGATAAGTGCATTTAGGACAGATCCTGGAGACTTGCACTACGTTCAGACTGAAGGGTTTAATGCTCAATTCAGATTTTTTGTGAAATCCGATTTTTTTTTTTGCCAGGTTGTTCACGTTTCCAATTAAATGTGATTTGTCTGTGATCTCCAGTGTGAACTTTAAATGCCCCAATGAACACTGGAGAACACAGTGACGCCACACGCAGCGAGCTCGGTGTTTATGGAAGTCGCCTGAACACGGAGGCTGCATCGAGCACCTGGAGATTGTACAGTTGCTGTCGTAGCACTCTCGCGGGAGGAAACAAATCTTTGGTGGCCCATTTCAGTGAACAAACATGTCGGCGTTGGACTGTTTTGGCTCGCAACAGGTGCTTGTTACAGCACAACAGCCAAACTCTCGCTTGCTGACGGCGTGTAGGTCAGATGTAGGTCAGATGTAGGTCGGATGATTGCGACCTGGCCGTTCAGACTGAAGTCGCAAAAGTGGCAAAAGATTGAATACGTATCGGTTTTAGGAGCATGTACCCAAGTGGCGTGGGTCACGTGAAAAAATCGGGTCTGTGTGGTTCAGACTGTCATTAAAAGATCAGAAACAGGTCGCATAGGGGCCAAAAAACATCGTATTTGGGTCAAATTTTCTATATTTTGCTGCACAGTATTACAGTATTTCTTTTGATAATTTTGGTCAATTCACTTGGATGTTTAAGTAAGGACCAAGAAAATGCAAAGTAAGTAAAGCTAAAGTAGAGTTTCCATTGGAGCACTTTTGGAGTGTCTCAACTGCCTAAACCAGTCTCAGTATGAGTATGAGTCTGAAGAAAAAGCCTTGTAATTAAAAAAAAAATTGATTCAGGCATGTATTGTGCTATCAAAATATGACATACGAGTTTATTTTCACAGTGCATTTCCCTGTTTCTTGAAACCTCCTCCTCTTTTGTTGAAGTGTGTATCTGATTTTTCTCCTTTTAAAATGGTGTACTGCCCATAGCCTGAGCCGTAGCCCTCACTGCTGAAGAGAACTGGGATACTCATTTGTCTCTGGTGAAGGGCTAAAAGTGCAGAATTGTTATTGGGCCTTAGTCCCGCTGAAGCACGAGTTTCGCTGTGGTGTGTGAAAGTGTGAAGCCTCTGTGCAGCCATAGTGTAATGTTATCCTAATGTGAAAAAAAACTCTGGATTACAGATTTAAGAGAACCACTGTCATTTTTTTGGCTCCTCTGTCAACCACAATCAGATAATTCACTTTGCGGGCTGTCCTTCTGCACACAGTTCATTTCTCCACGCCGCAGTCATGTATTCATCTCCTCCATCATCTCCACTGGGACAGACCTGCTCCTGGCTCCGAGCCCCATCATCTGCTCTGCACATTCTGCTCCGAGGTGGACCCGGAGCCGAGGTCTGTGGAAGGGGGAGAGTTTCTGGAGAGCCTCAAGCATCGGAGACTTGAAAGAACTGTGTGATCAAGTCCAGACCGGATCAGGAGGCTGGTCTGAAGATGGTTGGACTTAAACGCCACAGCTGACATGACAAACAAGCCAACAAAATCTCCCCCTTGTCCGTCAAATGCGCTGCTCCTGCTCCAAATGGCCCTGACCCAAAAGCTTTATGTAATTACTGCATATGCTGATTACATTCTACAGCAGAGGAAATGAAATCATGCAGGTTTAGACTAAAGCACGCTTATGTCCATGATTACTCAGACATGGCTTCAATCACATTGTGTTGGCAAACAAAAGTGAGTGTGAAACGGGCCAAACAGCACTTCAGTGACACACAGCCTTAAAGCGAAAGCTACAAGTGACGGATGTTAGAGTGTGGTTCATGTTAGCGAGCGTGGTAGCATAAAATAAAATACAACCGCGCCAAAAAAAACTGCGAGGGCTTAAAAGAGCAAAACTCAAAAGAGCAGACGTAAATAATTGTAGCCATAAAGAAACCAAAAGTACACCAGCTCGACCACAGCCCCTCCCTGCCCCTCACACGCACCACTCACTCGTTTATTTCTGCCCATATGTTGAGAGGCGTGTTGTAGAAGTTTTCAGCTTGTCCAAGAAAGGGTGGAAGTAAAAGGCTGGAGACCAACTGGATGTGTTAAGCAGAGGTTTATTTACCATCAATAATATGGGCCCGGGGGGTTTGAAAAGTCAACAGTCGACTCCGCTTCCAAAGGAGGAGGTTTATAGACCAAGTGTGGGGAGACTCTGAAGGCCAATAGACTCCAGTTAGACAGAAATATGCTACAGTTTAGACAGTGGTGCCAATGGTGACAAGAGAAGATCGTGGTATAAATACAGCTTTTGTGAGTTAATGTGAAACTGAGAGTTGTACGTGGATAAATTGTTTAAATTCTCTTACACGGTTTGACTGTCACAAATCCAGCCCCTAACAGCAGAAGTGCTTAAATACACCAGATGCAGGCAACCAGCCGAGTATGTAGTCATAAATGTGACAGCTTTGTCCTAAACTCTACATCCTTAAGAATGTTTAGAGGATTTGGGACCACAATCAATTAAAATCTTGACACACTGTTGTAAACTCCTTTTTTTGTCTAGTGCCCAATGGTAAGTGGGAGTGTGAGACAAAGATTTTTTCCTTTTTTGCACTAAACTGTCCTGGAGCTACTGTGACTGTTGAATTTCTCCACTGCGAGATCAATAAAGTCCTGACTTATCTTATCTTATCTTACCATAGACAACTTCAGTATGTTCAAAACTCTGCCGCCTTCCTCCTCACCCACACTCGCTCCCACATCACCCCCGTTCTGCAACAGCTCCACAGGCTCCCTGTCCAACAGCAAATCCATTTCAAGATCCTCCTGATCACCTGCAAAGCTCCTCCACAACCAGGCCCCTCCACACCTCACAGACCCGGTCCGGCCCCACCGTCCCTCCCGCCGCCTCCGATCAGCCGACTCCAACCTCCTCACGCTCAAGAAGAGTATCCAGATACTACTGTAAACTCCTTTTTTTGTCTAGTACCCGAGGATTAGTGGGAGACAAAGGTTTAACCCCCATCAGATCTTTGAAGCAGTACCTGGACTGGAGACTGATGAGTACAGGAGGCTCCAGTGGCTCAGCTCTGGAAAAAAATAAGAGACCCCTGCAAAATGATCAGTTTGTCTGATTTTACTAATTATAGGTTTGCGTTTGAGTAAAATGAGCACTTTTCTTTCATTCTATTGACTATTTCTCCCAAAGTCCAAATAAAAATATTGTCATTCAGAGCGTTTATTTGCAGAAAATGACAAATGGTCAAAAGAACAAAAAAGATTAAATGTTTTCATTCCTCAAATAATGTGAAGAAAACAAGATCAGATTCATTTTAACACAACACAATACTCATGTTTGAACTTGGGAAGAGTTCAGAAATCGATATTTGGTGGAATAATAATAATGATTTCCTCCTTAAATCAGGTTTGGTTCAGGTGATCTCCTCATCAGAGCCTCATGAAGCAGAATGAGGTGTTTGCGTTGGATTCGCTGGAATAGAAGACGCTGATTTCAGAAAAACAAATGCACTGGTCTCTATTTTTTTTTTTCCAGAGCTGTATATCACTCATGCACCAACCATTCATGTGAGTGTGAATGTGTGAGTGTGAATGTGTGAGTGTGAATGGGTGTGTATGAGTGTGAATTTGAGTGTGTGAATGTGTGAATGTGCTCGGTGGTGACCTAAGGGCCTGACTTCACACACAGTCTTATCAGTCTAGTATCTGACCATTACCATTTGAATGAACACTGCCCTCTAAAGAGCTTTGGGTATCTTGGGTATCTTAATCCTCTAAGACCTACGGTATCATATACGATACCGAGGAATATGTTTCTATAACCGCGCAGAACTTTCTAACGGTAAAAGACAGAAACGTCCTTTTCCCCTCTGAAAGTGCAGACATAGAGGTTTCCGTACATTTCTGCGGCTTTATCCTACGTCACACTCACGCTGTGTGATGACGTGAGCAAAACGAGTGTCCAATAGGAACTTTGTTTTCCCCAAACTCATGCGCTCCGTCCATTTTGATCGAGCCAAACTTTGCCAAAGAGTGAAGTGAGTCAAGATGGTCGACTCCTCTGACTGTGTGTGTTTATAACGAGGGAAAAAGTCGCTCTAAGTGGAGTTAATTCTCACACACATGGAAAATGACACATCTTGGTGTGTGTAATTGCACATCTCTTTCTATTTTTATTTAAAGGTTTATTTCACTCAAAATGAACAAATCCAAATGTAATAAACGTCCTGGAAATGCAGAAGTGCTGTGGCTCTGGCCCTGGACCTGACAGGAGCTGTTTCCAGGACTGGACCAGGAAAGTCATGGAGCGATTGCACTTTTTTTTGTTTTTAGGGCAATAAGGAGATTTTTAATTTACTTACAGACTTGATATTTGGATTTTTGTAGCTAAGGCCTAAATTAAGCATTTTTCATGTGCAAAAAGTTGTTCATACATGTTTGCTGTGTGTTTTGTATCTAAGAATTGTGTGAATTTTATTTTCAGGGTTTTTTTTCATCTCTATTTCTGGTCCTGTAGCTTTTATCACAGCCTCATGACACAACTACAGCAGCAGATTGTGAAATAACAGGTTGGACTGAACAACAGGAGGTAGAACACTTCATTATAGGGTAAAAGGGGCAGTTTTAAAAGCAAAAATAAAAAATAAAAAAATCCAGGCGAGGAGAAATGTACTAAAATTGCCCTGAGGTCTTCAGGGGTTAACTGCATAGGAAAATCCTCCATCTGACCTGACTGACTCACATCTAGAGAATATTCTAAGGCTGCTACGGTCAGATGGGTCAAATCTCTATGAGGACAAAGGAGTGAACAAATGAGAGCACTGTTTCAGCTGGAAATATGCACCAGGAAGAGCATCTGCTTAAAATACAATAAAAAATAAATAACTAACGAAATAAAAAATAACCTTTAGCTGAAACTCATGCATATCATTTATTTGCAACCTCAAAGCAATATGTTAAAGAGGAAGGTATTTAACTTCTACGGGTATTGACTGCTAACACATTTATCATATTATTTACACTTAGATCACCACGTTACCTTTTGTTGCTCTGAAAATTCTATATTCTCCTAAAACTACATAGTGACATGTTTAAATAGTTAATAAGTGCCCCCTCTTTTTGCTCTCTGTGCTTTCAGAATGACACATATTGTCCTGAATGACTCAAATTTGCTTAATTAAATGCCTATTATTACTGCACATCTATCCTTCATTCATAAATAATGGTTTATGTTTCATGTTTTATCTAACTGTGCTCTGTCTAAGTCTTATGTACGGATCAGTGACATGACTCTGTCCAGTTGCAGTTTCCTCAGTTAAAAAGGTTCAAATTTCATAATAATTCATCACATTTCTGTTGCACCTCTGACCTCCATGGAACCAATTTTTTTTGTTGTTCATAAATCCTGAGTTATTCTGCATGTTGTTTGTCCTTAAAGTGTTAAAATGTCATGTGGTGCGACTAATAACAGCAGGAATTCTGTGGCTGGAGTTTAATAACAGACAAAGTCGACTTGGGTGAATGGTTCTTTAGGCATTTTTCTTCATTTTGTGCATTTTCCAGGGCAGTAGTTTATTCATTAAACACAAGCAGGCGACTGTCATATTGGAGCAAAAGAAAATATCAATATGCATCAATATGCATTAAAAATCTAAAGAAACACAAACAGTTTGTTTCTATACACTTCATATTACTCAGAATTTAGATTAATATCCCGACCATGTTTTAGGAAGTGGCCGAAATGAGTTTCCTCCGCAGAGTGGCCGGGCGCTCCCTTAGAGATAGGGTGAGGAGCTCGGTCACACGGGAGGAGCTCGGAGTAGAGTCGCTGCTCCTCCACGTCGAGAGGAGCCAGCTGAGGTGGCTTGGGCATCTGGTCCGGATGCCTCCTGGACGCCTCCCTCGGGAGGTGTTCCGGGCATGTCCCACCGGTAGGAGGCCCCAGGGAAGACCCAGGACACGCTGGAGGGACTATGTCTCTCGGCCTGGGAACGCCTCGGGGTCCGTCCGGAGGAGCTGGAGGAAGTGGCTGGGGAGAAAGGAAGCTTGGGAGCCCCTGCTTAGACTGCTGCCCCCGCGACCCGGCCCTGGATAAGCGGAAGAAGATGGATGGATGGATGGATGTTTTAGGAAATAAAACAATTTAAGGTTGCACCACATGCCATTTTACACTAAAAATTCTTCATATAAGTTCAATAAAAAGTTCAATAGAAACTCATATTTTTTATATTTTAAAATTTGCCTGTTGAAAATCCTTATACGTCATTAACTTTATTTCCTGCTACTGCCGAAAAATGAGAAGCTCTCTGGCATTTCCGTTTTGTTAAAGTAGCTCACCCTAGGACAAAGGTTGGAGACCCCTGTTGCAGTGTTTTGTTCTGTGTCCTGCTTTTGTATATTTATGGTAAAATTTGCACGGGCGACATCTAGACATTTTCAGGCAAGTTTCTGATGAGAGAATGTTATAATATGGTAGAAAGCTCCAGACATTTTTTTGCATAATATCTTCTTTTTAATGGTAAAATTCGCATGGCTTTAAAACAGGACAGGAAGCAGAATGGTTCTCGCCGCTCCGCACAGACTCCCCTGAAAGCAGCATAGTTACACAGGCGATGAAAGCCTCTGAATGTTGTTGGTTTCCCTTTATAAAAAGCGTGGCCCATTTCCTGTGCACTGTGTGGATGATTGGTGCCATTTGAAAAGTGTCGAGTCACGGTAAAAGCCCCGAACGCCACGCGATGCATTCAGGGGTCACTCCGTCTCTCTGAAGACACTGGCCATTACAGTCTGATGTGTGAGATAATGCTCCAG
This sequence comes from Odontamblyopus lacepedii, assembly GCA_034769755.1. NCBI lineage: Eukaryota > Metazoa > Chordata > Actinopteri > Gobiiformes > Gobiidae > Odontamblyopus > Odontamblyopus lacepedii. The sequence goes on from CM068349.1 coordinate 3,009,366, forward strand.
TCTGTTCTGTGAATAACTAATGGACGTTGACAGCTGCTGAGAGCACATGAGAACAGACTGGAACTTTTTCCATTTGAACATTTCAGAAACACAATGATGAGGAGGATTTTAAGGGGGGGTATTATGTAAAATCAACTTTTAGGATCTTTCCACCATGTTACAACATTATTCCCTCATCAAAAACACGCCAGAGACGTTTTACATGCATGTTTGAGTAATGTAGTGATCTCTCCTGGGCCCTATTCAAACCCTCCTTACGGCCCACAAGCTGACACCACCCATGCTCCCACACACAGAGATGCATTAATATCCCATAGAAGTCAAATACCAGGTTTTGAATACATCCATCCATTTTCTTCTGCTTATCCGGGGCAGGATCACCGGGGCAGGAGTCTAAGCAGAGACTCCCCGCGGCCAACAGCAGAGAAATGAAGAGTCCAGCCCTTCTCAAAGAGTTGGGTTCCAGAGCCCAAGCTGTGCGTGGAGGTGAGGCCGACTATATCTAGCCCGTAACGTTCAACCTCCCGCACAAGCTCAGGCTCCTTCCCCCCAGCGAGGTGACATTCCCCAGTCTCCATGTCCTGAGATCTGGTCGCCGAGGCCCCCGCCTTCGACTGCCGCCCAGATCTTCTTGCACCGGCCCCCTGTGGATCCTCCTGTGGGTGATGAGCCCAGGGGAGGGTAGCCCACGTCACTCTTTCACGCTCTACCCAGCTGAGCCCCGTGGGGAAAGACACCAATCCGGGCGACGTAACTGACCTCTGAATGCTGCTCATCATAAGGGACTTCTGAACCGCTCTTAGTCTGACCAGTCCCCCAGGGCCCGTTTGCCTTGGGTGACCCAACCGGCATGAATCAGCACCAGGATTGGTGTCACTATAGTAAAACCTGCAGCAAAAGTTATACATGAGAGTATTTGATGAAATATGTTGTCTGCTACACTTTCCATAGCTAATTCTAATCAAGTCCCAACAACTACAAACCTGGCTCACACCAGACAGATGTGCTCGTGTTCTCTACATGATCAATCTGCAACAGCTCTCACTGAAAGAGATCGGGAAACATGGAGCATCATGACGACTGAAATGTCACAGCAGAACAAACCGAAAAATCAATCTTTAGTTTCATCCAGTTGAGAGAAAAGCACCAGCAGCATCTTCCCTGTCCACAAAAGCACGAAGCTCTTCCCTCTGCATCTGTTTTCCACAAACTATGACTGTTTTGATGCTGATGTAGGCTGAAGTAGGTCATATGTGTTTCAGTTTGTTTGGGAGCTTCGCTTTTGGCTTCCTCACAAACCTTAATGCTGCGACATGACTGGAGTCTTAAGATGCGTCCTTGAGTTTGTGAACTGAAAAACATCACGAGAATCCATCTCGCTGCACAAGGTTAAACAACTGCGGTCCTCTAAAACAAGTGAAGCTGATGACTTCTACAAATAGTCCCATGTTTGTGATGAGAGTGTGTTTGACTGTGGTCTGTGGCCCCTGCCTGTCAGAGGAGGCCCCCAGCATGTCACACTGTCACAGAGCATTTCCCCAAGAGTCTGAGGTCCTGTCACTCACACAGGGCTCCACAGAGACAAAGGAGTGAGAGACAGAGGGAGGAAGAGAGAGCGGGAGGGGTCAGTTTGAGTCTGAGGTCACACATCGGGCCCTATGTCACTCACACGGGCCCCTGCGGACTCTCTGTGTCACTCGAGGGAGGGGTAGAGAGTAGAGAGAGGGAGAGATAGAAGGAAAGTAACCCGAGAGAGACCAAGAGAGGGTAAGGAACAGAGGGAGGGAGTGGGAGACTGAGACGGGTTAGACGGAGGGCAGAGAAGGAGAAGTGGGCAGAAGATAAAGAACATGACAGGGGTGGAGAGAAAGAGACAGGTCATTTGAACAGGTCACGCACACTTTTATCTCCTCTCGTTTAGACGACTGTAACACACTTTTCTCTGGCCTCAGCCTCCTGCACTTTACCACTTACAGTTAGTCCAAAATTCTGCTGCGCCTTTTAACTGGAACCCAAAAACGTGAGAGTATTACCCTGATTTTAGCGTTGTTGCGTTGGTTTCATAGGCCGTATATCTGACTGGACTAAGTGAGTGTGACGTCTCCTCAGAGTCGCTCAAATGAGGCTCCTGTTGCCACGGTTACAGGAGCGAATCTGGAGCCAGGTCCATATTTGGAAATCCGACCGCGAGTATCATAGCAACACAAGAGCCAATCATGAGTGAGGAGGTTAAATGTGGCGCCTCCTCCTGGCAGAGCTGATGCATCATATATACGGACTATGGATGTGATACTCTGCACCTGCAGGACACTGGATTTACCTGATTCTGCACAAGAAGAAGAAACTTTGAGCTTTTAGCAGCAAACTTTAAATAGTTTAAGTCATTGATTTATTTTCTATATTCTGTTATGTGCGAACAACAATAGAGTCGCAATTTAACCAAATTCACTTTACTTTATGCTCGTTAAATTCTGCTCGTTCAGATTTTAGTAACGTTAGATATTGTGACTGTTTGAGATATTTTGTCATTTTATTTCAAAAATAGTCAATCGGGGCAGGAAAGCAAGAAGGGAACTTATTTAGCAGTGAAACGTGCTGTCAATCAAACCTGTTGCTAATGCTAGGGGGAGGGGCCTCGGGGAATGAAGGCGTCTGATTGGTCCGTTATTTATGTTCATATCTTGATTTAGGAACAAAACAGAGAAATGAAAAGTTCAGGATCCTGTGTGGCGGCTTCAGACGAACAGTTTAAGTCCAGAATGACGAGGCTCAGAGCAGCAGGTACAGACAGAGGGACGAGAAGATCCTAATGTGAAGGAGCCGGAAGAGCCTCCTGGAGCACTTCCTGTTTGGCGTGTGGCGGCTAACGGGTTAGCTTAGTCCACTCATATATATACGGACTATGGTTCGTTTTAGAGTTGATTTTAAGATTTTATTGTTTGTTTTTAAAGCCTTAAATGGACTGGCCCCCAATACTTCTCGCAGTTCATTCAGATTTATGCTCCGAGGGCCTAAGAAGAGACTTAAAACCGAGGGGGGACGGGACCTTCTCCATGCCTGGCCCCAAACTCTGGAACGCCCCACCGTGGAGAGTTTTAAGTCTGGTCTTAAAACCCACTCTTCCTCTCTCACTTTTAACACCGCGTGAGTTCCTCTGTGTCTTTTATTTATTTAATTTATTTGACTTATTGCTGCTATTTTATGATTTTTTTTATGGTTTTGCTTTTATTTGACTTGACCGGTTTTATTGTTTTACGACTAGATTGACCAAATTTTAGCAAAATACCTTTTTTGTTGTCTTCATTTTATGTTCTCTGCACAGCACTTTGGAAATGGCTTTGTTTGTAAAATGTGCAATAGAAATAAAGTGGATCTGGAGAGACGGAAATGGGATGGAGGAAGACGGGAGGAGCGACGGAGAGAGAGAGAGGGAGTAAGAGGACATTTAGGGTGAGACAAAGAGACAGCTGTGACAGTGATGTGACGGGCCCCGTGTCCTCCACACCCTGATACACGCTGACCGGGCATAAGCGGGGGGTTGCCAGATCTCCGAAATCAGAAGCCCAAAGCCGCTACACGGGAACGGACTTGGCAACCGTGCGCACGATCAGCCGAGCATTCAGCCTCACACACCCGTGCACGCTCACACACGCTCACACACGCTCACACACGCTCACACACGCTCACACACGCTCACACACGCTCACACACACGCTCACACACGCTCACACACGCTCACACACGCACACACACGCTCACACACGCTCACACACGCTCACACACGCTCACACACACACACACACGCTCACACACTCTCACACTCACACACGCTCACACACGCTCACACACACACACACACGCTCACACACGCTCACACACGCTCACACACACGCTCACACACGCTCACACACGCACACACACGCTCACACACGCTCACACACGCTCACACACGCACACACACGCACACACACACACGCTCACACACGCTCACACTCACACACGCTCACACACGCTCACACACACACACACACACACGCTCACACACGCTCACACACGCTCACACACGCTCACACACGCACACACACGCTCACACACGCTCACACACACGCTCACACACGCTCACACACGCTCACACACACTCACACACGCTCACACACACACGCTCACACACGCTCCACTGAGAATCCCCAAACCTGTCAGCTGAAGGTCGCGGGCTGGCACACTCCTCACACACACACACACACACACAAACACACAAACACACACGCACACACACACGCACACACACACACTCGGCTAGCGGCGCATTCATTTTTCAGGACTCTCGCTAAAGCACATTTGCGCACGACACCGCCCCTCAGAGCCGCTGCACACAGAATGTTTGTGAAAGGTAAAACTGCCAGAGACTTTCCACTGTGAGGCCGGGTGGGAAAAACATGGACTCAGGCGGCAGCGGAATGATGCTCGGATATGAAAAAAAGACTAAACTGTTTGTCTGTGCACTGACAATGTGCTGATGTAATATTTTATATAATATAATTTAGCTTATTTTTGCTCATTTTGATACGATCATAAACGTCTGTGTCTGTTTGTATGACCATAAACAAAGAAAAAAAATGGCATCTTTAAAATATGAAGATAAGAACTAAGGAAAAAAGTAAAAAAAGTGATTGTATTTCTGTTCGAGGGGTTAATGTATGATGATTGAAAAAGTCTGTAGAAGCCTAAAAAAAGTGTTAGTATAAAACATTTGTTTGTTTGTTTTGAAAGCTTGGAATGATTGAATTATGCATTATATTTGTCTCTTACGGGTCAATGACATATATAGGCAAATTTTAAAATATTAAAAACATTAGTTTCTATTGAACTTTTTCAAATATTTCCAGTGTCAGGAGCATAAATCTGTGTTTAACGTTCGTATGAAGCATTTTTAGTGTAAAATGTCATGTGGGGCGACCGAGAATAACCTTAAAATGGTTTTATTTCCTAAAACATGGTTGGGATATTAATCTAAATTCTGAGTAATATGAAGTGTAGAGAAACAAACTGTTTGTGTTTCTTTAGATTTTTAATGCATATTGATATTTTCTTTTTCTCCAATATGACAGTCGCCTGCTTGTGTTTAATGAACAAACTATGACCCTGGAAAATGCCTCAAATGAAGAAAAATGCCTAAAGAACCGTTCACCCAAGTCGACTTTGTCTGTTATTAAACTCCAGCCACAGAATTCCTGCTGTTATTAGTCGCACCACATGATGCACGGTCGCACCACATGACATTTTAACACTTTAAGTACAAAAAACATGCAGAATAACTCAGGATTTCTGAAAAAAAATAAATAATTTGGCTCCATGGAGGTCAGAGGTGCTACAGAAATGTGCTGAATTATTATGAAATTTGAACCTTTTAAACTTAGGAAATTGCAACTGGACAGCGTCATGTCATTGATCCATATACAGTATATATGAAAGTGTAAATACAAACTTGCTGTTCATTTGCTGCTTTTCTTTCGGTACATGAGGTCGTGGTCTATGTTTTTGTTTTGTTTCGTAGAGCTGCATAATGACTGTATAAACATGACCCACATAAGCATGGACAAGTTTTCATGTTTTGCTAATTCTGACTTAGTTTGGTGGGAAAGTACCTGTGGTTAATACTCATCACGGTTTTACATCGGCTGCGTGGCCGTTTGCAGAAAAAAGATGACAACAAAAGTACAAAGTGCAGGAAGTAGAGCTGAGCTGCGTGTAAGGAAGGGACGTTTTTCTTTAAATGTCTAATCATAAGAATCACAGTTGTGTTATTACCTCCACTGCGTCACGCCTGATGCCCAGGTCCAACGAGGAAGTACAATTTAAACATTTTACACACATTCTTTAAAAAATCTGAAATATAGTTATGGTAACTATAGGGCCTATATTTTATTAAATGAATAACCTGTCATATGTCCTTTAAAGTTCCTATAAAGAATGTCATTAATGTCCTCAAAAACAGACCTGGAGTTGTGTTTTGTTTCATTCACACATTTGAGTAAAACTGTATTATTAGTCTGTCACCTCCAAAGCTCAAAATGCTCTGTTCCACCTTGTGATGTCATGAAGTGGTAGTTTTAAAGGTAGTTTTTTTACCTTTAGTTCAGTAGCGATGGGCAATTCCACGGTTGAAATTATCCAAATGATTTTAGTAAAGGTGCGTTTTTAAACTCGCTCGAGCACTTCCTGTATTGCTATGTGACGTCACAAGGTGTTTTTTTTTTTGTTTTTTTTTGAGAAGAACTCAGCCTAAATGTGCAGGTTTGTGTGTTAAACATGAATGAAACAAAACAACTCCAGGTCTGTTTGTGTTTGTGACGAGGAAACTACATTAGAACAGATCAGAAAATAGCGTAATATGAGCTCTTTTAAGCAAAACAAGTACTTCTTCTGCTGGTACATCTTTAACTTTCATACTTGAAACGTCAAACTTCATCTAAACTGTGAATTGGATGTAGACAAAAAGAAAAGCAAGAGAATACTGTCCAGAAAAGAAAAGAAAGAATTTGACTTAAAAGCTGGTGTACTTCAAGGAGACGTTGTAGCGCCAACTCTGTTTATTATAGTACCGAAGATGTATTATTTTTTTTTACTAGACCTTTTTTCTTTATGTGCAAAGTGCTACAGTGTGTTGGATTTGTTCGCTCCTCCACCTCCTCGGTGCTCCTCCACACTGCTTGGCCCATAACTGTACTGCTTGTTAACCAGAGTGTCCGTCCAGTGCGGTCAAACTCTGACTAGAACAGCCTGCTCGCTGCCCGGCCTTACACAAGCTCATGAGACCCAGAGGTCACGCTGCCCTGACCTCCATGCTAACCCGCTCAGCCCACGCACACACACACACACACACACACACGGCGGCCCGGCGGACTGCATGTCAGCCGCGCATCCGACATTTCCACACATTTTCCGCTCGGCTGAACAATGAGGCGCGCCGCAGGGACGGAGGGGAAGGGTAGGGGGCGCTGCTCTCTGGACATCTTCCCTGTGAATCGTCCGTCAGCCGAACTGACCAACAGCGCGAGGTCAGCGGGTCAGACGCGAATCCATACGCCCCGAACACGACTTTGCATCGACGAGTTTGAGCAGAGCTGCCAGCCGCCGATAACCCCGGACACACATTTCACACATACGCGGGTTCATGTGTGCGAGTACTGGCGGCTGGTTACGAGTCTGGATTTTGTTTTTTTTGCTGCTTGTACTTTTGCAGATCAATACTAAAAAATAGAATACAAGACAGCAGAGCCCCGAGGAGCAGCAGAACACTCTACTGGAATTTTCAGATAACTTATGAATACAAATGCGCTTCGAACTTCGAGATTTTTTTTTTTTTTGGCAAATCTCCGAAGCATATTGAGTGTTTGCAACTTTTACTTTTTTGGATAAGAACGTGCGCAGTAGCTGAGGGGTTAGTGCTGCCGCTCGGTTGTGGGTTTAATTCCCTTGCCAGCTGTCCAGTTGGAGCCTGCGTGTGAGGGGGTATTTTCTGTGAAACAAAGAGTACGCTCTGCTCACAGTCGAGCGTGGACCGCATACTAGGTGTTATTCTCTCTCCGAACTCTGTGGGAAACTACTAATGCGGCTCGTCTACTCAAATCTTAAATGAGATTACGATACTAAGGAAAAGGTGCGCAGACGACCGGGCGGTGAACAGCTGCCCCCATGACCCAAGGAATATACTCGATACTCAATACCAGTTCTTCAGATGTAAAACAACATTTGCTCAATCATCATTTTCATGCAAAGCTACAAAACGATGGAACACAGCACCTCATGAAATTGTGTCATCAACAAACTTCTGCTCCTTTTCACAGGAATTAAAGTCTTAGTCGTACTGCAAAATCAGATACTAAAAACTAAAAGCACTAAAAACTAAAAGACAGCTGCCTCTCCCCTGTTGTATGTGAATGAATGCACTTTAACTGTGAGACTGTGAATGAATGAATGCATTTTAATACTCAAACTGTGAATGAATGAATGCACTTTAATACTCCAACTGTGAATGAATGAATGCACTTTAATACTCAAACTGTGAGCGAATGAATGCACTTTAACTGTGAGACTGAATGAATGAATGAATGCATTTTAATACTCAAACTGTGAATGAATGAATGCACTTTAATACTCCAACTGTGAATGAATGAATGCACTTTAATACTCCAACTGTGAATGAATGAAAGCACTTTAATACTCAAACTGTGAATGAATGAATGCACTTTAACTGTGAGACTGTGAATGAATGAATGCACTTTAACATTGAAACAGTGAAGGAATGCACAAACTGTGAATGAATGAATGCACTTTAATACTCAAACTGTGAATGAATGAATGCACTTTAATACTCCAACTGTGAATGAATGAAAGCACTTTAATACTCAAACTGTGAATGAATGAATGCACTTTAACTGTGAGACTGTGAATGAATGAATGCACTTTAAAATTGAAACAGTGAAGGAATGCACAAACTGTGAATGAAAGAATGCACTTTAATACTCAAACTGTGAATGAATGAATGCACTTTAATACTCCAACTGTGAATGAATGAAAGCACTTTAATACTCAAACTGTGAATGAATGAATGCACTTTAACTGTGAGACTGTGAATGAATGAATGCACTTTAACATTGAAACAGTGAAGGAATGCACAAACTGTGAATGAATGAATGCACTTTAATACTCAAACTGTGAATGAATGAATGCACTTTAATACTCCAACTGTGAATGAATGAATGCACTTTAATACTCCAACTGTGAATGAATGAATGCACTTTAATACTCAAACTGTGAATGAATGAAAGCACTTTGATACTCAAACTGTGAATGAATGAAAGCACTTTAATACTCAAACTGTGAATGAATGAATGCACTTTAACTGTGAGACTGTGAATGAATGAAAGCACTTTAATACTCAAACTGTGAATGAATGAATGCACTTTAACTGTGAGACTGTGAATGAATGAAAGCACTTTAATACTCAAACTGTGAATGAATGAATGCACTTTAACTGTGAGACTGTGAATGAATGAAAGCACTTTAATACTCAAACTGTGAATGAATGAATGCACTTTAACTGTGAGACTGTGAATGAATGAAAGCACTTTAATACTCAAACTGTGAATGAATGAATGCACTTTAATACTCAAACTGTGAATGAATGAATGCACTTTAACTGTGAGACTGTGAATGAATGAATGCACTTTAACTGTGAGACTGTGAATGAATGAATGCACTTTAATACTCAAACTGTGAATGAATGAATGCACTTTAACTGTGAGACTGTGAATGAATGAATGCACTTTAACTGTGAGACTGTGAATGAATGAATGCACTTTAATACTCAAACTGTGAATGAATGAATGCACTTTAACTGTGAGACTGTGAATGAATGAATGCACTTTAACTGTGAGACTGTGAATGAATGAATGCACTTTAATACTCAAACAGTGAATGAATGAATGCACTTTAACTGTGAGACTGTGAATGAATGAATGCACTTTAACTGTGAGACTGTGAATGAATGAAAGCACTTTAATACTCAAACTGTGAATGAATGAATGCACTTTAACTGTGAGACTGTGAATGAATGAAAGCACTTTAATACTCAAACTGTGAATGAATGAATGCACTTTAATACTCAAACTGTGAATGAATGAATGCACTTTAACTGTGAGACTGTGAATGAATGAATGCACTTTAACTGTGAGACTGTGAATGAATGAATGCACTTTAATACTCAAACTGTGAATGAATGAATGCACTTTAACTGTGAGACTGTGAATGAATAAATGCACTTTAACTGTGAGACTGTGAATGAATGAATGCACTTTAACATTGAAACAGTGAAGGAATGCACTTTAATACTCAAACTGTGAATGGATGAATGCACTTAAACAGGGGGAAGGTGCTCACACTTGATTTAGGTCATAGATGAATGAGACTTTAACCTGTGAACGAGTGACTCTTGTAAAATGAAACTGAACAGTGTATCAGCACTAACAGTGAAACTGTATATTTTAGTGTGTGTATGTTTTATTTTCTGTGTAAACTGAGGACTGCAGATGGAAATGAGCTTGAAAGATATAATCTGACACAAGCATATTTGCCCTGTGCTTAATGTAATGTGTGTTCTGTCCTTATAAATAAATAAATAAAATCAATTCTGATGATAATTAATAATAATAAAAAACACTCTTGGGGCTGTTAGACTGTGATTTTCAGTCCTGTTCTATCCCCATGTGCTCTTCAGTCTGTGTAATCCCTCAGGGGTCCAGGGCCGTAAGACGAGTTTTGTAATTGTTGTAACATTTTCATTACTGAGATAATTATTCCTATTTTGTTTTATTTATTTTTATTTGTTTATCTTGGAAAAGGTCACTTTTTTTATTTATTTATTTTTTACTCTCTTAACATAAACATTCTTGTTCTTATACAAAAGAAAAATGAAAATTGTAACGTCCAAGAAGGAGTCGGGGGGAAGAAAAGTCATTTAACCCCAGCCCCATTACTCATATATACATATGAACATAAGTAAAGAAAATCACTTCCATTTTCCCCGTGATAATTCTGATCTGTTATGAACTTTTTTTTCTTTTTTACTTGGAGACAAATAACCAAATAGTGAAGGACACAGGAGCTGAATACTAGACCAGCAATGGTAAAAAAGCACATACCAGCATGTTTGATTTAGGCCTTGTCCACACGTATCCGGGTATCTGATAAACCGAAGATGTTTTGCTGCGTTTTGACCTGTCATCCACACGAACACGCATCAGAAACGAGTATTCAGGGAAAACTCCGGCCAAAGTGAAGATTTTTGAAAACTCCGTTTATGCCTGTTTGTGTGGACAGAGATAACTGGGGTTTTGCCTTTTAAAACGTCACTGTCTGCGCCAAAAAATATGAATCTGCCCTGACGTCAAACGTGCGACATTTGTTTAGGCGACTGCAAAAGCCAAAGCCAAAGCCAAAGCAGACTATGGACCGGAGTCGTTTCTTGAGAGCTGTGTGTGTGTTGAGAGCAATTCTGACTCCGAGTCTGTCCAGACAAAGGAGGTCGGCGCCATGTTTTCTGTTGTTTAAGTTTAGGCGGAAGTGACGGCGAAGTGAGGGCTCAATGGAAATAACGCCATCTACAGGTTTGGAATGTGTATGAATGTGGTTGAAAACGCAGATGTTCGGTTATGTGTGGAAGGTGTTTTTTTCGAAGACGAGGTGGTGTGGATAAAACTATTTTTATAAACAGAGGGGGGGAAATGTTCGGTTTTAAAAATACCCGGCTACGTGTGGACATGGCCTTAATATTTACTTAAAATGCAGGATTTTTGGTAATTTTAGTTTTTCTTTATGGGTAACATGATTGTTTGTTGATTATTTGCTTAAAAATAATTTGATCTATTTCCATTTTTATTTCATTTAATCACTGCTGAATTTTATCACCTTTGCTAAGATAATTGTCTAAGCCAAAAATAGACTTTTTTTTTGCCTTAATCCTCATCATTTCAAGTTTTGGGTGAGTTTTTTGTGTTTCCTGAAAAACTTGGAAAAAAGGACTTGTGCGATAATCATAAGTTTACCTCAGTAATGTTTATTTTTTGTATTATTTTGCGTCTGCGGCTCCTTATTTAAGGTGAGCGCAGGTGGATCGTGGGCGTGTGGAGTGGAGCCAAACAGTTTTTTGACCTCCCCTGTTAAAATTCCCTTTTTGTACATTCGTATGTCCTCGATTACTTACAAATACTCGGATCGCTCTCTCTCTGCGGATTTATTTCACTTTTGAGGCTTTTAAAAGGTGGAACAAGGTGCACAAAGCATCAGTCTTCACACATGTTTGGACCGTACAGGTAATAGTCTATGTCCCCTGATACTTTTCTGATACAGCACAACATCATTTTAAAGACAATATGGAAAGGTTCATTTCTGTCCTGTCAATGGGACTTTTTAGTATTGACACCTGCTTTAACCAGTACTAGTTTTGATAGTAGTTTTAGTATTAATTAGTCTTGTTTTTTTGATACTTTTGACAGTCCGGGTGGAGTAAACAAAGCTGCCAATCTGTGCCATCCCACCGCCCCAACACCACAGTGATACCTGGTGATACTTGAGGTGAAGTGTGTTGCCAGAGGACACGATGGCAATAAGCACATGTCAAAGTGGGATTCAAACAAGCTGCCGAACCACTGTCTCTGTTATAGTGATAGAAAATTGGGTGGCACTGGTTTATGGCAGGGGTGTCAAACTCACTTTGGTCCGGGGGCCGTATGCAACCTACTTTGATCCCAAAAGGGCCGGATCAGAAAACTCAGTTCTCTCTTCAAGTTATTGTATTTTTCTCCGTGTCTCGTAGTGGTGTTTAAGATTATATTCCTCGAGCAACGCCACTTGTTCCAAACACACTGAGCACAGATTTCCCATTCACCTCTGTCAACAAATAAGAATTAGACTATTTTTCTTGGGAAATCCTGAACTCAGCATCTGCTTTTCTCATTTTTTGACATTTTGCTGATGAGGGTCACGGTCGACAGTCAAAACGATCGTCCTTTAAGAGCGTTTGGAAAGAGGAAAGTCTTCATTTGTGCTGCTCTGGTGGGAGTCGCAACGTACAGAAACGCCGGAGACGCTGCTATGCTAAACGGTGCAGAAAATTAACAGAAAAATCTGAAAATTTTAAGTATTTTAATAGAAAAATCATCAGAGGGCCAGATTAAGGGTCTCGGAGGGCCGGATCTGGCCCCCGGGCCGCATGTTTGACACATGTGGTTTATGGCCTGAGTCTTATTCTTTCAGCTACTGTAACCACACACTGCAAATGTCTCTGATTTATTTATTTATTTATTTTAAAGGGACACTGCACATTAACGGACACATGACGACAAGTGTAAATGTGCTGAAGTTAGCATACGGCTAATTTACATTCGCAGTCCCTCGGCAGGTCACTTACAAGACAGACACATATACTGTATAATCCCTCACGACATTCATTACCGTTACACACAGCGGCTGCTCTGGTGCTTATCTATAAAGTGCAAGTGGGTAATAAAGTGCTTTTAGTATGTTTAAAGTGCTACTGTTTCAATATAAATATATAAATAGGTAATAAATAAGAAGGACAAACATTCATTCTTCATTCATCTACAAGCGGTGGATCTGACCTCGATTTTAAAGCTTCCCTCAGGTTTTTCATGTTGTTTTCAGATCGATCATCTACTTACTGGTTCTGAGATGCTTCATTCTAGTCTAGAGGTCGTTTATTTCACTTGTCCAGTAAAATGACGCTTCGTTTCACTGCACTGCAAAAAAGGCCTATCAAAAAATAAGAAAAAAATACAAATTTTGAGGTAAAAATGCCCGATTTTAAGTGAAATTCTCTGTCAGTGCAGTAAGAAATTTTCACTTACCAAGTTTTCTTAAAACAAGATGAAATACAAATCTTGTTCTAAGCAGAAAACACGAGTTTCAAGTATTTATGGTAAGATTTTTCACCTTATTGGTTTGAGAAGGAAGTTAAAGAGGCTTAACCTGGACTGAGTTAATATAAAAAGTGCTTAGAATAAGTTGTAATATCGAGATAAGATAAATCAGGATGGAATATCTTGAAACAAGTAAAAAATCTCATCTTATTAAGTAAAAAAAAAATCTTAAAATTGATCTTTTAAGATGAATCTGCTTAATTCAAGTCGGTTTAACTCTGCTAGAAAACCCTTTTTTGTAGTTTACTTTTAAGTCATTTTCTGATTGTTTAAAGTGTTTATATCTTACATTTCGGCCAAGCTTTTTTGCAGTGTAAAGAGGGTCCTACAGAGATCACTAAATTGCTCAGACGTGCATGGATTGCATCTAAAACCACTTCAGGGTTTTTTCTGATGAGGGAACAACATTATAACAGCAAAAAGCTCCAAAAAGTGGATTTTCCATCATTTAAAATAGTAATAATCATATGTGTTTCTACCTTGTGCAGGTCGTGCTCTTGAAGCCCTGTCTCGGCTGCTCTGGGGTCTGTTCTGACTGGAATTACTCACAAAGTACTACTTCAGCTCCGATAAGTACATACAATTACAATCTCATGCAGCTAATGCGTTCCTCTCTGACCACGAAGGCTTGGGTTGTTTTAGTCTGACCTCGCCACAGTGAAAACAGAACGCGCTCGTTTAGAGAAGCATAAACACTTCATCATTTAGGAGCAATTAGCGCTCCTCCATTAGCCGCGAGCTAACGAGCCTCCAGAGTGCGGCGTGATTAGCACCGTGTGACCGGGCCCTCATCTTCTCTCGTGCTGCTGCAGCTCAGACGCAGGTGGCCCCCGTGACAGGACCGTCCCCCGAGAGGACACTGTCTGCAGCTGTTAGACCCGGGCCAACAGGACGGCCGGGGACAGATGAGGGACAGAGGAGCAGGAGGGGCAGGGGGGACTGGAGGAGGACAGAAGGGGGCAGGAGAAGCAGAGGGACAAGGGGGGAGGAGAGACAGGGGGAGAGGAGGTACTGGAGGACAGAGGGGGCAGGAGGGACAGGAGGGACTGGAGGAGGACAGAAGGGGGCTGGAGGGAAAGGAGGGGCAGGAGGAGGACAGAAGGGGGCAGGAGGGGCAGAGGGACAACGGGGGAGGAGAGACAGGGGGAGAGGAGGTACTGAAGGACAGAGGGGGCAGGAGGGACAGGAGGAGGACAGAAGGGGGCAGGAGGGGCAGAGGGACATGGGGGGAGGAGAGACAGGGGGGAGAGGAGGTATTGGAGAACAGAGGGGGCAGGAGGGACAGGAGGAGGACAGAGGGGGCAGGAGAAGCAGAGGGACATGGGGGGAGGAGAGGAGGTATTGGAGGACAGAGGGGGCAGGAGGGACAGGAGGGTTGGTGGTGAAGGGGGTACAGAGGGGGCAGGAGGGACAGGAGGGTTGGTGGTGAAGGGGGTACAGAGGGGGCAGGAGGGACAGGAGGGTTGGTGGTGAAGGGGGTACAGAGGGGGCAGGAGGGACGACGAGAGGGCGACTGTGGAAGAATCAGGTCAAGAGGATCACATCAAGTCACGTCAGGATCATTTTCGGTGTAATCCCATCATAAACTGGGCGGCAGGTCCAGGGGTCACTGTAATCAATGCAAAGGTTGCTGGTTCTATCCCAGTACGAACATAAACCTCCGTGAAGTTGGCCCCCCATCAAATGCAAATCTACACAAAAACTATGTCAGTCGTTTGTGCTTCTTAAGTTTTGGAGAAATTAACGATTCTTTTACAGGTCAAATTGGGGTCAGACCCACAGGAAGAAGAAAAATGCTCAAAAACGTCCAAAATGGAGTCAGTCGTTTGTGCTGCAAAAAGTTTTGTTTGTGCGATTCTGATTCTTAAGATATTTGCAGTTTTATTTTCGGCCGATGACGTCGTCCAGAACCTCAAAATGTGAAATAACCTCAAAACAGGAAGAAAATTATAGAAAACTTTTGTATTTGGTTTGTGCTGTTTTGTGCTGTGACAATTTTCATTTGTGTGAGTTTATTTCTAAAATTATTCATTATTATTTCTGTGGTAATTATAGGACGTCATTTCCGCTCATCTGACGGCGACAAACTCCACAAAACTAGTGGCAATAAACAATCTCAGGCTGAGGAAAAGTCTGTATTATCATATAAAATATGAAGCAAAAGCAAATTACTAAAGACTGACACAGACTTTTCCACAGCCTCAGATCGTTTTCGCCACTAGTTTTGAGCAGTTTTCCCCCTCAGCTGAGCGGAAATGAGCAGTGAGTTGTTCTTCCTGATAGAAAGTTCAGCAGTGGTGGACTGATATATGAGAAAATAGTCCCTCAACATGTGACGATTCAGGCGACGCAAGGTGAGTTTTATTTCAGGCATGATTCTGTGACGCAGACGTTCACAGGGACAGTCTGGAGTTCTGATAGTTTTCCTCTGGTCTGTGGAGTGGGTCAGACTGTTTTTAATTTCCCAAAACATGTTACAAACTAATTGTAAGTCAATTAAATATAATCAATCATTTCAATTACTGTCTAAGACTTTACTAAATATTAAGAAAATACACAATCAGTCAATTAAATACTGTCCCACTTTAACTGTGTGTTTTAATCATATTTAATTTGTTTATGTTGTTGTAAGGCGACCTTGGGTGTCTGAAAGGCATCTAATAAATAAAATGTATTATTATTATTATTATTATTATTATTATTATTATTATTATTATTATTATTATTATTATTATTATTATTATTATTATTATTATTATTGACATGCACTAGCCTAACACCAGCAACCTGTGCAAATACAAGGACTGGATGGAAGATTTAAAAAAAGTGTCTCCACACGTCTCCAACACTCTGGCTCAATAATAATAATAATAATAATAATAATAATAAAAAGGGAAAAAAATGCAAAAATAAATTAAAGATACCATCACTGAGTGAATAGAAAGGCCTTCTCACTCTGACCACTCTGACCATAACTGCACTGTCTTTTCATCTGGATTTGATTTTTAAATGTATTTTTAATCATTTTACACTGTTTTATTTGTATTGTACCATTTTAATGTTCCTTGATGTACAGTGACCTTGAGAGCCTTGAAAGGCGCCTAACAAATAAAATGTATTATTATTGTTATTATTATTAATAAAGCATGAGTACAGGTCTTTGTCTTAGGATTAGTTAAAAGTTCATTGTTCAGACATAACAGAGTAAAAGCTCCACACACTTCTCATGCTGAACACATAACTCCACACTCAAAGCTCAGACTATGATGGTGTTCGCCGGACTGATGCAAGATTTGTCAGTTCACAAATGCAGCAAATCCACAGTGTCAAACCGCACTGATTCTGTCAACACTGAAGAATCGTAAGTGTGTGTGTGTGTGTGCGTGTGTGTGTGTGTGTGTGTGTGTGCGTGTGTGTGTGTGTGTGTGTGTGTGTGTGTGTGCGTGTGTGTGTGTGTGTGTGTGCGTGCGCGTGTGTGTGTGTGTTTTAACGGGCTCTGGGCCTACACCAGGGGCCTACTTTTTAAACAATGTCATTTTCGACATCCACATCAAACTGTCACAACATGTATATTTCACAATCATCCGCTGGTTGTGGAGCTTCAGCATGAATCACTGGTACAGACTCCCTCCTGCATGTTCCAACACAGGCCTGCTTCAGATGGGCCTGTTCTTCATACCTCCACTTAGACAAGGATCTTCTCAGTAGAAAAGAATACGTTTTATCAAATCCAACACTCCATCAAACACTCGGCGTTCCAGTTATGCATGAAACATTAAACTCTGACTCCGGGAGATGAAGGTGCTTCGAAACCGCACCGCTTTATGAAGTATTTCCTAAAGTTTAAGTGCGAGTCAGCTCTAGTGCCGCGGTGGCAGAAGTCAGCACTCTCAGTTCCTCTGTGTATTTATAACCTGTTCTGTGCTGTGGAACACGGAAGTGCGCGGCTTATTTTTGATGCACTTCTTCTGTTTCCCGGGTAAAAACAGAGCAGATGATCCTCCCCGTGTTCCAGCGCTTGGAACACACCGCTGACTTTTCACTGCTGCACATTTGGATCAATATTTTAGAGTTGTAAAAATGCCGTATTTGCCGAAAACAACTTATTAACAAGTTTTACCATCTGCACTTTCTGTTGGACACTCTGAGTCTCCGTTCCTTTGCTCTCTGTGCTAAGTCAGTCCCCTTTCAGAGCACTGTCACAACACAATAATGAAACTACTGCACATCACATCAGGTTTGTCAAGTTGTAGTGGACAGTTTTGCCTGAGTTTTTGGACATATTTACACCTGCGGGAAGTCGCCCCATCAAACGCAAACCTACACAAAAACTGTCAATCGTTTGTGCTTCGTTTGTGCTGCAGAAAGTTTTGTTTGTGCGATTATTGTTCTTAAGATATTTGCAGTTTTATTTTCGGCCAATGACGTCGTCCAGAACCTCAGAATGTGAAATAAAGCTCAAAACAGGAAGAAAATTATAGAAAACTTTTGTATTTGGTTTGTGCTGTTTTGTGCTGTGACAGTTTCATTTGTGCGAGTTTATTTGTAAAATTATTAATGATCATTTCTGTGGTAATTATAGGACGTCATTTCCGCTCAGCTGACGGAGGCAAACTCGTGGCGAAAAACTCGTGGCGAAAAACTCGTGGCGATAAACTATATGAGGCTGTGGAAAAGTCTGTATTATTCTATAAAATGTGAATCAAAAGCAAATTATTAAAGACTGATACAGACTATAATTTTCTTCCTGTTTTGAGCTTTATTTAACATTTTTAGGGGCTGGACGACGTCATCGGCCGAAAATAAAACTGCAAATATCTTAAGAACCAGAATCGCACAAACAAAACTTTTTGCAGCACAAACGACTGACAGTTTTTGTGCAGGTTTGCGTTTGATGTGGCGACTTCACGCAGGTCATATTTACATCGCACAGAGTCTTACAACTAACTGTAAAGAGGGTTTAAAAAGTGCTCAGGAATATTCAAACACGCATGACTGACATCTGAAACCTCTTCAGGCATGTTTTAATGAGGGAAAAACATTATAACAGAGTAAAAGATTTTGCATAATACCCCGTCTTTAACGCGATGGAGGGTGCGATAATGAAGTCGGCGTTGACAGAGCCGCGTACCCTTCCACGTGCTTAGGCCCCGAGTGCGCGTAAAGTAGTCCCCCAAGTGGCGCTGGTAATGAGAGTCCCCTCCATTAGCAATAAGAGGCTGAGCAGCAGGTGTGTGGGCGTCATGTGTGAAGACTGTGTTAGCGCAGACAGGCTCCCAACGCGACGACGAGGAGCTGTGACCCCTCTGTCGACAACATCTGCTGCACACACTCCAGGAAGGAAGAGGAACAGTCATGTGCTCGAGATGAGTCAAAATGGCATAAAAAAAAAAAAAAAACGGGTGAATCAGAGCTGTTGGAGCACCTACAGAACAGAGCGGTTGTGTAAGAGAGTAGAAGGAAAACAATTACTAAGTGCGGACAATTTATCTTTGCCAATAATTGATATTAATGTCTTGGATACAGAATAGTCACTTCTCCAGTACTTTATGAAGATGTGAGTCACCGGTGAATCTCCTCGGGTTCAGTCGGATTGACAGGCGGATTAGCCAATCAGAGGCAGGCGTGGCCCATCCACGTCAAAACAAACATGGCGGATTTGTGCAGAATAAACGAGAACAAAACCAAAATCTGTCACCTGAGTGGAAGAGGTTTGAGTGTGTTCAAACTGAGGACTGACCACTGAGCTCCTTTGATTCACTCGCATCACTGAAATAAACAAATGTGATTGGACGATCATGTTTGGTTCTGGCTGGAGGTGCGTCTGCCGGTGTGGAGACCAGACTGAATTCCGTTCAGTGTGGGGCTGATGTGGGGAAACAAATCTGGACTTTTTGCACCGATAGTTCTTTGATTAACGTGAATTGTCCCTTTCAAATAAATAAATAAATAAATAAAATAAAATGCCTTAAGCGTAATTTTGTTGTTTTCTACAACAATGACAATAAAATGTTGCATCTTAAGAACCTCCAGAATTTTGTCCCTGAGCTGCAGAGGCTGCACTAGCACTGATTCATGACTGGTGCAGGTGCTGGAGTTTAGATAAAGAAAGTAACCAAAGTTTAAACCAACCGGATGTGAGAACTGAAACTGGCAACGCAAATGAGAGACTCCTGTGGGGCTCATTCTGCTTTCTGACTGGAGAATCGTCAAGAACAAAAACACCAAATTAACATAAATAACTTGTCACGTCCAGTGTTTTTGTAATAAAGAATAAATGAGCATTACAATAGCTCTGAGTGAGAGCTGTATTTGCTTATGCTGCACATTTGCCTCACATCACAGACACAGACAATCCAAATGTCCAAATGTGAAGAAGACATATTATACTTTTTTGGGGGGGATTGCTAGTATTAAACTATAGCATATTCAAAGATCATTATTTTACATTTTGTTTATTGTAAAGCACAAGAATCTAAAATGGTTGAATAGTTTTAATGAGTCATAACTTCCTGTTCCAAACTGCAGAACTGCCTCGCCTTTTTCCAGCATCTTTTCACGTTAACACCTTATTTTCATGTTGTTTCTATTGTTGAAAAAGTGATAATAACGTGTAATCTTTTTGAACTCTGCACGTCTGGGCACATTTGAAAGTCACATTTGCTTTTTGACTAAATTATACTTTCCGGAGGAGCTTTCTAACAGCACATATTTACTCCTACTTGAGGAATATGTTTACTGAAGTAACTTAAGTAACTCTACAAGTGACAAAAGTTTTATGTGACAATCTGAAATTATTTGAACATTTGTGTTTATCGCAGCTCCTTTAGATTTAGTTTGTCTCATTTTGGTGTCTGTACTTTGAAAAATAAACAGAATTTGTGTCTTATTAAATGTTTTTTCCTTCAAATTGTATCAACTTGAAATTATAAATCAGATGTTACGTCCCAGCAAATACTCTTTAAGTCGCTCTAACGTGAGTAGTGCTTTTTCCTACTTTTTTAGGACCATTACTTCCTGTTGTTTTAAAGTAAAGTATTTTGAATTGCTCTTCTGTCTCTGTTTGTGAGCTGCGCTGCGACGCTCCTGTTTTGGAAAATAAAGCAGGAGGGACAGGCCAGTAATGAGCTGTAGTTAAATCCACATTAGAAACAGGCCATGTCCTCTGGGTGTCTGTTCTGTAGAACCAGAGAGTCCCTGTGGACGGAGCGAGGTGAGGCTGACTGTGCTAACCACCTGTGCCCTTTGATTAGCCCCAAGAGGGAGGACAGCCTGATGCAACTGCCCCCTTACCCCCGTCCCTGCTGCTAATGCCACCTGTAATGAGCTCCCCTCTGCCCCACCACCAGGGTGCACTGGTCTGTGGGTGGGGTCAGGTGGGGAGGCTCCAGGAGGGTTGGCCGGTCTGAAGGGGAGGTTCTGGAGGGTTTGCCGGTCTGAAGGGGAGGTTCTGGAGGGTCGGCTGGTCTGAAGGGGAGGCTCCAGGAGGGTCGGCCGGTCTGAAGGGGAGGTGCTGGAGGGTCGGCCGGTCTGAAGGGGAGGTGCTGGAGGGTCGGCCGGTCTGAAGGGGAGGTTCTGGAGGGTCGGCCGGTCTGAAGGGGAGGTGCTGGAGGGTCGGCCGGTCTGAAGGGGAGGCTCCAGGAGGGTCGGCCGGTCTGAAGGGGAGGTTCTGGAGGGTCGGCCGGTCTGAAGGGGAGGTTCTGGAGGGTTGGCCGGTCTGAAGGGGAGGTTCTGGAGGGTTGGCCGGTCTGAAGGGGAGGTTCTGGAGGGTTGGCCGGTCTGAAGGGGAGGTTCTGGAGGGTTGGCCGGTCTGAAGGGGAGGTTCTGGAGGGTCGGCCGGTCTGAAGGGGAGGTTCTGGAGGGTCGGCCGGTCTGAAGGGGAGGTTCTGGAGGGTTGGCCCATCTGAAGGGGAGGTTCTGGAGGGTCGGCCGGTCTGAAGGGGAGGTGCTGGAGGGTTGGCCTGTCTGAAGGGGAGGCTCCAGGAGGGTTTGCCGGTCTGAAGGGGAGGTGCTGGAGGGTTTGCCGGTCTGAAGGGGAGGTTCTGGAGGGTCGGCCGGTCTGAAGGGGAGGTTCTGGAGGGTTGTCCCATCTGAAGGGGAGGTTCTGGAGGGTCGGCCTGTCTGAAGGGGAGGCTCCAGGAGGGTTGGCCGGTCTGAAGGGGAGGTTCGAGGAGGGTTGGCCGGTCTGAAGGGGAGGTTCTGGAGGGTTGGCCGGTCTGAAGGGGAGGTTCTGGAGGGTTGGCCGGTCTGAAGGGGAGGTTTTGGAGGCTCGGCCGGTCTGAAGGAGAGGTGCTGGAGGGTCGGCCGGTCTGAAGGGGAGGTTCTGGAGGGTTGGCCGGTCTGAAGGGGAGGTGCTGGAGGGTTGGATATGGAGGTGGGGAGGGGTAGAGTAAACGTGAATACTCTCAGTGACTTGAGATGATGCCCATCAACTGTTTGGAAGTGTTTTAACTTCTTAACTTATAAGAACTACATCTTAATTTGCCATAGAAAACATGCAGGAAATCTCCAATAATCTTCATAACTATTAGTTAATCAATAGTTTAATAAGGATCCTTCAGGCTTAGTAATAACTTCATTCAGGTGAGCAGTTGGCATATTAGTTAAGTAGTTTACTTTCTTACTTTTTTCCTCCTCAAAAACAGACTTGAAGTTGTGTTCTGTGTCATTCACACGCTTAAATAAGTTTTTATTATTATCCTATCTACATCTCCAAAGCTAATAATTCTCTGTTCCACATAGTGATGTCATGAAGTGGTATAGTTTTCAACTGAACAGCTCCTTTTACCTTTAGTTCAGTAAAAATGGCCAATTACAGGGCTGAAGTCATCCAAATGATTTTAGTGAACGAGTTTTCTGACATTACAAGGTGGAACGGACTGTTTTCTGTTGGAGAGAATTGAGGAAGTGTTTGTGATGGGGAAACAGCATTGTAACGTATCAGAAAGAGTCTAATATGGGCCCTTTAAGCCTAATGAGGTGTAGTTCTTATTTATTTTACAGACATGTATCTGCACAGCCTACACACGTCTAGCTTCATGTTTTTATTTTTATCCTGCCTCATTAAATGAATGGGAGAATGTTTATCGTATCTACACAGGTCTGTGTGCACGATTCTGCACATGGAACTCCTCAAGTGAAGGCATTTTACACAGCCTGGATTTCAGTCTCGCAATATCTGTCCAGCCGGCACTGCAACAAAACAGTCCCATTGTCCCTTATTTGTATGTGAATCGTTAGGTCAATTTCTCTGCAGCGCCTCACTCCAATGACAGCTCTGCTCTGGCACAGCACAGAGGAGCACAGTCTGGAAACAAGCACGACTGCAACTGAAACCACATACTCATCTGAGCAAGTCACCTAAATAGGACAGAGTTGATCTTGATCTTTTCTGCCCAGCCTAGTAGAAGAGCTCACAGTAACACATGTGGTAGACAGTAGATGTGCTTGAACAACTTAAATACCTTGGGGTAGTTTTTGACTCTAATCTAAATTTTAAGCAGCATGTAAAAAAAAATCAAACTTTAAACATATAAAACCTTATCTGACAACAGAATCAGTAAAGGTTTATAAGCATGCCATGATATTCAGCCACATATTTTGCTGCTGTACCACATGGTCTCATACATCAGGGCCGTCCTGAAGCTCCTAAAGTCCCCTGAAGACTCTCAACAAAAAGCCTTTACAGTATCACTGTTGTAACATCTTAAATAAGTATGACATTTTGGATCTTGAAAGTTATCAGATATTTATGGATGCTCGCCTTATTTTTAAAATTTTAAATGGACTACAAGCAAGGCTCTACGCTAACTTTTTTTTTCAGGAGCACACGTGCTCAGAAAAAAAAGGGCACAGAAAAAAAAAAATGGGGGCACAAGTAGGTTTTCGTTTTGAACGTTTATTACAGTGCAGAACTTGCACACACTGACACACTTATTTGAATGAATTTTATACAAAAAATAAAAGAATTATGACTGCACTTTTCCTGCATGATCGCAATGTTTTTATAAATCTGTCTCCATTTTATCTGATTCATATTAATTTAAGACTTAAAATAAGCCAAACAGACTGTACTGCACTTAAGCACCCCTTTTTGGACCCTCACCCACAGTTTGAGAACCTCTTCTTTAAGAGAACTTCCACTGACACTTTACACAAAACTGCTTCAAAGTGAATAAAGTGGGTAGAATTTTTAAACCTGTATTTGCAAATTCCAAACTGGAGTTACTTTCTCTTACTGGTTTTAAAGTGGTTTCTAGCCTCTGCACATTTACCAAACCAAATGCACATTGTGACAGATTTATTTGGCATTTTAATAGGCAAACTTCAGCCCACATATCGCCTGCTCTGTGCTGTAGCTCTGCTCTGTGCAGACACGGACATAAAATTAGTTTTTGCGTCGCATTTCGTCCTGCTCTTCTAATTAGCACTCATTGAGGAGGAGCCTCAACGTGAGGCGGATGGACAGGTGGGATGTTTAACCTGCCCTGTGATGCAGGCTGAGGGTGGCGCTGTGGACAAGCCGAGCACTGGCGGTGCCGCGGTGTCCGCGGCCTCCAGCGCACACCGGTACAAGTTTAATGCCAACAGCAGCGGCCGCAATGAAATAACCTATGAGAGGGAAGTCCAGCGGCACGGGGGTGTCTGCTGAGTGGTGGGACAGGTGTGGGTCCTGCTGCGGTGCGCGATCCTCGGTTAAGGGGGCGTGAGTGTGTTTTGAAGCGAGTTTGTTGTATCAGTGATATCGCCGCACACGCGGGGCTCGTATGCTGGGCTCGTGCCCGGGCTCGGTTCGGTTGCGCTCGCGCTGGGCATCCGTGCCGCGCTTTAGGGGTGATCCAGGCTTGGGCACGATTCTGAAGTCCTAGTGTGAGTTTGCCCCTAATGTTTGACACATGTAGAACGTTTAACTCGTCACGTTGTGTCTGTGTGCAGCTCCTTATTGTGGCTGCAGAAGCACTCGCACTGGTGCGATTGTTTTGTTTTCCCCGTTCGCACGACAAAATATTTGCTCGCAAATGCGAGTGAAATGGGCGCACTGTAGAGCCCTGACTACAAGTAAAAAAAAAAGAGTAACCGAGTTAACATGAGAGCATGATCTGAGGAGACTGTAACATATAACGGCGCAGGACCAAATTTGGCCAAATGTTGACGTCGATCAGAGGCTCACGGTCATGGAACACACTGCCTGCTCATGTCAGGGACTGTGGATCCTACTCAACCTTAAAGAACGATGTAAAATATTGGTTGAAAAAGAACAAAACCTCAGGACAATGGATGTAAAGTAGCTATTGTGCTAATTCCGGCATATTTACATTGATGCTCTTTGTTGACATGTTGATTAATATGCATTGTCCTAATTAAAAAATAAATAAATAAACAAACAAATAAATAAATAAATAAATAATAACACTCAGGGCTTCATGTATCAAGTGTGTGCTCACGGGCTCCTCCATCACTCTGCAAAAATGTTAGAAGTGTTTGAGCAAATGTTAATCTGCATTTGTATCAGAACCAGTGTAGATCACATTCTATTGTCCAAATAAAGAGTGTTTTTTTATGATCATAGTGGTACCGAAATTGGTATTGAGTTAATATGGAGCATTCCTGTATTGAAATTGAGTTTGAAATGTTTGTATTGTGACAACACTTCATTAAAAATCTAATCTGACTTACATTCTATTGAGTAAAAATAGAGTATGTTGGGGGCAGCTATGTTGCCTTTGACAGTTCCGTATGGTGACAGCTGTATTTCCTGGTCCTTACATCGCAGTGGAAACTGCTGCGTGGCTCCTGTGTGCTGTGTGAGAGCTCAGGAAGTGCTCCGTGTGAGAATGTGTCAGAGGAAGAGGCTGAGAGAGAGTGAGTGTGCAGTACAAACCACAGCCCTGCTCTGTGCTGTAATCTGCACCGCCGCCAAAACCGCCACTACTGCTCCCTCTGCTCCCCCTTCGTCTCCGGGCCGCTCCCCACGTCTCCCAGGGCTCCCCCTTGTCTCCCTCCCGACCGCTCCCTGGGCTGGCCCCCGGCTCCCGCCCTCTCCCTGGGCAGGCCCGGGAGACACGCACACACAGCCACGCTAACCCCACGACAGTTTGTTTATCCGGCAGCCAGACCCGACCATTAAAAGTGGGCACTCTGTCAGAAGCACAGAACCAGGCGGCTGTCATGTCGGAGGCTGTAATTGTAGCACTAGCGTGATGTTTTTATTTTCTCCCTGACCTCGTTGGATAAACTCACAAAGCCACTTAACAGGGGGGCGGGCCTGCCAGAGCCCACAGAGCAGATACAGAGCAGACAGAGCAGACAGAGCAGACACAGAGCAGACAGAGCAGACACAGAGCAGACACAGAGCAGACAGAGCAGACAGAGCAGACACAGAGCAGACAGAGCAGACACAGAGCAGACAGAGAGCAAACAGAGCAGACACAGAGCAGACAGAGCAGACACAGAGCAGACACAGAGCAGACACAGAGCAGACATAGAGCAGACACAGAGCAGACACAGAGCAGACAGAGAGCAAACAGAGCAGACACAGAGCAGACAGAGCAGACACAGAGCAGACACAGAGCAGACACAGAGCAGACAGAGCAGACACAGAGCAGACACAGAGCAGACAGAGCAGACAGAGCAGACACAGAGCAGACAGAGAGCAAACAGAGCAGACACAGAGCAGACAGAGCAGACACAGAGCAGACACAGAGCAGACACAGAGCAGACAGAGCAGACACAGAGCAGACACAGAGCAGACAGAGCAGACAGAGCAGACACAGAGCAGACACAGAGCAGACACAAGAGCAGACACAGAGCAGACAGAGCAGACACAGAGCAGACAGAGCAGACACAGAGCAGACAGAGAGCAAACAGAGCAGACACAGAGCAGACAGAGCAGACACAGAGCAGACACAGAGCAGACACAGAGCAGACATAGAGCAGACACAGAGCAGACACAGAGCAGACAGAGCAGACACAGAGCAGACACAGAGCAGACACAGAGCAGACAGCAGACTCAGAGCAGACAGAGAGCAGACACAGAGCAGACACAGAGCAGACAGAGCAGACACAGAGCAGACACAGAGCAGACACAGAGCAGACAGAGAGCAAACAGAGCAGACAGAGAGCAAACAGAGCAGACAGAGCAGACAGAGCAGACACAGAGCAGACAGAGCAGACACAGAGCAGACAGAGCAGACACAGAGCAGACAGAGCAGACGCAGAGCAGACACAGAGCAGACACAGAGCAGACAGAGCAGACACAGAGCAGACAGAGCAGACACAGAGCAGACACAGAGCAGACACAGAGCAGACAGAGAGCAAACAGAGCAGACAGAGAGCAAACAGAGCAGACAGAGCAGACAGAGCAGACACAGAGCAGACAGAGCAGACACAGAGCAGACAGAAGAACAATTGCAGTCGTAGTGCAGTCATAGTGCAGTCATAGTGCAGTCGTAGTGCAGTCGTAGTGCAGTCGTAGTGCAGTCATAGTGCAGTCATAGTGCAGTCATAGTGCAGTCATAGTGCACTCGTAGTGTAATCACAGAGCAGACAAAAGCGGAGGAGCTCTTTTAAGTCGCAGCTCGGAGCACTTCCATTGTGTGCAGCTAGACATGTCAGCCCCTAATCAAGAGAAGAGCAGTTTAATTACACCGCTATGGGCTCTCTTTAATTTCCTAATGCCTCATTAAATCCAGGCACTTCTCTGTGGTGAGTTGTGGGTGGCTCCAGCTGCAGGCAAAAGGACAACCAGCTGCTAATCTGCTGACATTTAACCTCTGACAGACCAGGGGCTTTCCTCTGCTTTAAAGTCACTGTGTCAAATAGACATGGACAAATGTCATTGACTTTTTAAAGGTGCACTACATAACTTTTCCGGTGGGTCTGCCACATAGGGATTACCTTCAGTACATGGATCCTGAAATAGTACTCATTTGATTTCTGAAAAAGTTCCAAAAGTGCAAATATCAATATCAAAGCATTAATAATGTAAAATAATCAGTGTTGGTATGTTCATTTAAATGCCATAAAGACCATGTACCTGACTTTTTATGTATTTGAGCACGAGTCTTGTCTCAGTACAGATATATTGTATAAGCAGCTCTTCAGGTCAAAATAAGTCCACTATGTGCTGCCTGCCTCTAATTATAAAGCATTTTATTATTGTTAATCAGGAAGTTTGAGTGAGCATGCTACTTGTTCTTAATTATAATAATACATAACACTTGTATAGCACTGACACTCAAAGACACTTCACACTTCTCAAAAGAGAGGGTGGAGGCCCTATCCCCCCGGGTCTTGTGTTCAGTCCTGGTGGGAGAGACAGGAGGTGTCAGGTGATTGGAGAGCACGGGTGGAGGGGCTCAGGAGGTACAAGGAGCGAGGACTTTATTTCTGAGACACAGTTTGTGAAGGTGGAGTGCGGTTGTTGTTTGCAGGACAGGTAGAGCTGGATGGCGTCTGCAGCAGTGGAGCTGAAGGCTGTGGTGGCGGATTATGTGACCGAGGGGGAGGATGTAGCAGTGAGTATGAAGAGGAGGGGGCTGAGAGGTGAGCGTTGGGAACATCTTGAGTTATTGAAGCAGAGGAGAACTAGCAGTAGTTAATAAGGACAAATTAGTGTCTGTGAGGGAGGAGGTGAACCAGGAGAGGCCGGTGTCAGTGAACAGTGTTCTTAGCTTTATTGTGACAGCAACTTCCACTCTGGACTCTGACTGTCGTGAAACATGCTTATAAACTCATTGCTGTGAATAATTTGGATGCTAAGAATGCATAAGATAAATGAGGAATAAGACAGATACAGCATCTTGAAGGGACAGTTCAAAATTTTGGACATAGGGCCTCATTTCCTGGTGATCCAGAGTGTTGGAGACGTGTGGAGACACTCTTTTAAATCTTCCCTCCAGTCCTTGTATTTGCAGAGGTGCTGGTGCTGGGCTAGTGCAGGTCAATGGCCACAGTCGTCCTGCCACTAAAAACAGTCTGACCCACTCCACAGACCCGAGGAACACTATTAAAACTCCAGACTGTCCCTGTGAACATCTGTGTCCACAGAATCATGTTTGAAATAAAACTAACCTTGTGTCACATGAATCGTCACATGTTGAGGGACTATTTTCTCACATATCAGTCCGCCGCTGCCGAGCTTCTATCAGGAAGAACAACTCACTGCTGCTCAGACATAAATCCTTCAAATGCAAGTTTGGTTTTACTTCTAAAATGGACTGTGGAGTGGGTCAGACTGTTTTTAGTGGCAGGACGACTATGGCCATTGACATGCACTAGCCCAGCACCAGCAACCTCTGCAAATACAAGGACTCCACACGTCTCCAACACTCTGGATCACCAGGAAATGAGGCCCTGTGTCCAAAATTCTAAACGGTTCCTTTTAGCCATGATGTTTGACCAGTATCGATATAAAAATATAAAATAAAATCACCCCCAAAGTACTGGATACTGGTATATATATTTTTTAATGTGGTACTGTCCCATCACCACCCTTGTTTGTTATTGCTTCGGTTAGAATGTTCAACAATAGCGTTTGACATTTTTGTTACAGTGGAGAAATGCTGCATGTATTTTTTAAACACATAAAAACACCTGTAACTGAATACGTACAGATAAATAAGTCAGACTGTGGAACATTCCAGGCAAACCAATACCATCTCCTAGACAGGACTCAGACCTCTTGGCTCAGCAGAGCATCGGGATTCTGGATAATGCTCGCTCTCATCACCAGTGTATGTCCAATCGTTGTTGAGTATATACTTTGTTTAACGTGTATCTGGCTGTTCAGAAGAGCCATGTTCTTTCTCATCGCTCTGACAGCTGGTTGTCATTATGTTGTATCTGTGCCATAATAACAGGGCCCTGCGCTGTATCCAGGACGGGACCAGATGATAGCGGTTTGTGCACATCTTAAACTAGTCCAGGCCATGTAAACACAAAGCAGCAGCCTATAGCCATGACTGCTAATGAGCTAATCGCATGAACTATGTCATTGTAAACATGTGCTCCGCCAGATGCGTCGCACCGCCACATCCCCCGGACGCCTCCACGCCACCTGGGGACTGCCGCCGTCTGCTGGGAGGACGCCGCGGGGACCGACTCTGCTGACGTGGGACAACCTGTGTCATCTGTGACGTCAGGAGGAAACGTCTGGGGTGAGGGAAGGCTGAGTCATTTTTGTTTGAATAGTCGTGTATCATCCGGCGTTTGAGGCCTGAGCGCTCGGAAAATGTCTGTTTTCACCTACCCTCTATCTCCACCCACTTCTCTTTGCTTACTTGTGAATTACACAATTTTTTCTGACTTTGGGTCACTCAAAAATGTTCCAAAATGTTGCATAAAAGAAAAAAAGAAAATCTGTGGCTTGTATACCGTGAAATGCCACTTTGAGGAGGTCATAATAAGTCAGCTGTGCCGTCTGCCTTTAATTATAAAGTGTTTTATTGACTTAAGTGCATGTTAGCTTGTTAGTTGTTAGATTATCGTCACATCGCTCTGGATCTGGTATCTGGAAGTTGTGAAAAGGGCTTGTAAACTCATCACTGTAAATAATTAGGATGTTCAGAATGGACAAGGTGAGGAATAACTTTAGAACACCACAAACTGCACCACTTCTGTTTTTTTTTTTCATGTTTTTTAAAGGTACAATTACCACGTTTACATCAAAGCTTTAATTCCGAGAAATAAAATCATTTTATTCAGAATAAAAACCATGTACACACTTAATTCCTAATGAAAATGATTATTGGGAATTAAACTTAATTCCAAAGTAAGTGGGTGCTTTATTCTGATTTTAAAGCCGAATGAGTTACTTCCTGGATCATATAAACGTTTCTTCTTCTTCAAAATAATCCCGGTGGTTGGTGCTCGTTGGCTCATCCTGACGCGATGATCCGGCTCCTCCAGTCGTCTCTTGGGACTTTCCTCCACGTCTCTTTGGATTTGTGAGCGGGATGTGGGAGTGGGCTGAGGTGTGGCAGCCTCAGACTCAGTTTGTCTTCTTCCTCCTTCTCCCACACTCTTCCCTTCTCCTCCTCAGCTCACAGACGGAAAGCGTGAGGAGGGAATTCTCCAGCTGCTGCTTCATTATCAATCGAACCACTGCGGAAAAAGTTTGGATCGTGTTTGTGTCGGCGGCGAAACGACAAACCGAGATGACAGAAAAGCCGGGAGCAGCTGAAGTGTGGGTTTTCTTCCCAAAGACAGAAATACGTTTGTCGCTGTCCAATCAGCACCTTCCCCACCCCAGATGCTGAGCAGAATTAAATAAAGACTATTTTACCTATTTTTCATGAAAACCTAAATTCAGAATGGCTATTTTCATTTAACTCAAAGAAGAATATTTTTATTTCGAACTATTTAATTCAGAACAATTGACGTAAACGTGGCCAGTATGTAGCTTTCTGAAGAAGGCAGATCACCAGCATGATATGGAAACAGAAAGTTGAAAGCAGTGTCTGAGACTTTAGTTATGGAGATAGGTTTTTGCCATACTGTGGAAGATTACAGACAAAGGATCAGCATTTCCATGGAAACGAGCAGGAGGAAGCCATTTTATTGCCAAATAAGAGTGAGGTTTGTGGAGATATACAGTAAGTCCGCTCACAGTAAGGAGTAATGTTCTTCAGCAACTCAAATGAAAAACAAAACATGGTTTTATTTTTGGCAGAATTACATACTTTGGTTTAAAACAATAAAAAGGTACAATGCCTTTAATTAGGTTAAGCTATGAAGATGTGTTGGCCAAAAGACAAAAGTAAAGTAAAAAAAAACAGTTGTTGAAAAACAGAATTCTAGACTTTAAAGCCTGTTCTCATCTGGTCATTTACTTAAGGCCAATAAGCACACGTCTTCATCCCTCCTCTGAAATGACTGAACATTACATAGAAACACAACAGTGATGCATGATTACAGAGAGCAGCACCACACAGGCTTTGTTTATCACAGGAGCCTCTGAAAGCT
The DNA here is from genome assembly GCA_034769755.1 of Odontamblyopus lacepedii. Taxonomy (NCBI): domain Eukaryota; kingdom Metazoa; phylum Chordata; class Actinopteri; order Gobiiformes; family Gobiidae; genus Odontamblyopus; species Odontamblyopus lacepedii. Next base: position 3,040,829 of record CM068349.1, read on the forward strand.
CTGCAGACTGCTCCTGCCTCACTCCTCTGCAGACTGCTCCTGTCTCACTCCTCTGCAGACTGCTCCTGCCTCACTCCTCTGCAGACTGCTCCTGTCTCACTCCTCTCCTCTGCAGACTGCTCCTGTCTCACTCCTCTCCTCTGCAGACTGCTCCTGCCTCACTCCTCTGCAGACTGCTCCTGCCTCACTCCTCTCCTCTGCAGACTGCTCCTGCCTCACTCCTCTGCAGACTGCTCCTGTCTCACTCCTCTGCAGACTGCTCCTGCCTCACTCCTCTCCTCTGCAGACTGCTCCTGTCTCACTCCTCTGCAGACTGCTCCTGCCTCACTCCTCTGCAGACTGCTCCTGTCTCACTCCTCTGCAGACTGCTCCTGCCTCACTCCTCTGCAGACTGCTCCTGCCTCACTCCTCTGCAGACTGCTCCTGTCTCACTCCTCTGCAGACTGCTCCTGCCTCACTCCTCTCCTCTGCAGACTGCTCCTGCCTCACTCCTCTGCAGACTGCTCCTGCCTCACTCCTCTCCTCTGCAGACTGCTCCTGCCTCACTCCTCTGCAGACTGCTCCTGTCTCACTCCTCTGCAGACTGCTCCTGCCTCACTCCTCTGCAGACTGCTCCTGCCTCACTCCTCTGCAGACTGCTCCTGCCTCACTCCTCTGCAGACTGCTCCTGTCTCACTCCTCTGCAGACTGCTCCTGCCTCACTCCTCTGCAGACTGCTCCTGTCTCACTCCTCTCCTCTGCAGACTGCTCCTGCCTCACTCCTCTGCAGACTGCTCCTGCCTCACTCCTCTCCTCTGCAGACTGCTCCTGCCTCACTCCTCTGCAGACTGCTCCTGTCTCACTCCTCTGCAGACTGCTCCTGCCTCACTCCTCTGCAGACTGCTCCTGCCTCACTCCTCTGCAGACTGCTCCTGCCTCACTCCTCTGCAGACTGCTCCTGTCTCACTCCTCTGCAGACTGCTCCTGCCTCACTCCTCTGCAGACTGCTCCTGTCTCACTCCTCTCCTCTGCAGACTGCTCCTGCCTCACTCCTCTGCAGACTGCTCCTGCCTCACTCCTCTGCAGACTGCTCCTGTCTCACTCCTCTGCAGACTGCTCCTGTCTCACTCCTCTCCTCTGCAGACTGCTCCTGTCTCACTCCTCTCCTCTGCAGACTGCTCCTGTCTCACTCCTCTCCTCTACTCCTGTCTCACTCTCTTCAGCAGCCAGAGCACAAAGCCCAGATTCCAGCCTCCACTGACAGAGCAGAAAGAGCCGTAGTCACTAAATACACAAAGAAATACGAGTGCCCCAAACAACCCAATTCAAATTGTCTTTGCCCCAAACCCTGCCAGACACAGTCCCAGTCGATAGCAGGGCCAAGAACCCAATAGATACGAAGAGCTACGAGACATTCAAGGGCATCTTGTAATTTAGCATAACTCGCTTTTGACAGAAATAGACTTTCATGATTTCAAGATTCTTACATTCAGACCTGTATTTTGTGGCTTATGTTTGTAGTTTGGGCTCTGCTCTCCCGCCTTCCTCAAGTGCCTCATGTCTGTGATGTGTCTGCTCAGCTGATTTATAGAAGAACTGTGTCAGTGTGAGACACTGAGGACACACAACTGTGTCCTGTGTGAGAGTCAGTGGCCATCACCGTCATGCTAACAGTGCATTTCCTGATTCTCAGACAATAAAATACTTCATGTAATTAGATGTGGACAGCACACAGTGGACTTATTTGACCTACGATGTATTTATTTAAACTACTAAACCTAAAGGCAAAAGACGAAATACAAACATTGAATCTACGCCATTTTACACCATAACTGTGGCTAAGAGTTACTGCAGAGGAATGCTGTCATTTCAGAAGAATGTTAGTCAGTGCCACAGTATTTGGTGGCAGGCAGTAGACAGAGTGAGTTTTACTTAAAGGGCCTGTATTACACAGAGTCTTGTGAAGTGCACGTGGATGTGCTGAGTGGATTTCAGTCTGGGGCCTGCTGTACTGACAGGGCACACACTCCACTTGTGCTTATCCAAGTTCCAGCTCAAGTGCAGGTTCTCTGGGGACAGTCTCTTTGGCTGTGTCAGCATTCTGCCCGAGACACTTCTAAGAACCTCTGACCAAGTAACAGGACAGTTTACAACTGTGGGAATCCTTCGAAATACGTTCTGTAAAGTGATGAGTACAGCACCAAGGCAGTCAAGTAACTACTCTGAAAAGAACTCATCTATTAACAACTACAACAATGCATTAAAAAAATCGAGTTAATAACAACCCGTGTAAGTTTCAGTATTAAAGAAGACACATTCAGCGACTTAATAAATGAAACCAATGCCCAGTGGCTCTTGGACCCTCCTGTGGATAAATGCACTTTACACTAGTGAACTACAGTTTCTTTATCTGTACCAAAATGGCAACATGGTGCTGCCGAATCATACATGTATCACTGATTAAGAAAATAAAACTGGAGAACGAAGTACAGAGGAGTGGGCATGTACCTGAGGTGATGAAAACAGAATTTGCACTATGCATTTAAAGATTACTCACATATGTACAAATCACCCAAAATACAACGACAGAGGGTCAATGACAAGGACAAAAAACTATAACAAAAGCACTGAATAAAAGGTCTAGTTTAAGGCACAAGGCAAAATACAGTTCTTTTGTCACTTTACAAGAGTGGTTCAAAGTGGTTACTCAAAAAGAGTGGTTATTTCAAAATAATGTTACTCAAGCCCAAAGTGTGTGGGGACACAGAAGCCAGCACGAGTGTCTTGGTGAGTAAGCATCTTATGTAAATGTAGCTCTATTCAACAAACAAAACACCTTTGCAGCTAAAGCTAAAATATCCTATAGTCAGACTAAAGTGTGTGTCTTGAACATCCTTTGCAGACGTGATAACATAAAGAAAGTGTCCTTGAAAGAGCAGAAGAAAAGCAGGACTTCAGTGGAACAGTGTGTGTGTGTGTGTGTGTGTGTGTGTGTGTGTGTGCGTGCGTGTGTGTGTGTGCGTGCGTGTGTGTGTGTGTGAGTGTGTGTGTGAGAGAGACAGGTCTAACTGGCAGTGTGAGGAAAGCCAGCGGCGCTCATCTGGAGGCACAGGAGTGGAGGGAGATTAAGGTTACACAGGCTAATTACTCCAATAAGACATCCAGACATGTGCGGCTCACGGCTCTGTTAGCTCAGAGCTCAGGGTCTGTTCATGGAGGATGTGAGAGCAGAGTCAGGGACAGTCAAACAGACCCAGACTTAATGTCAGGTATGAAGGACTGTTTTAGGAAATACTCTTGAACACCTCATAGGTCATTGTCCATAACTCAACACAAAGTATTCATGGACACAAGTCTTTCTTCTGTCTGTCTCCTTCCATTTGAACCCCTGGGGTAGACTGACATCATCTACAACAGCGGGCTGGGAAGCATTTTGAAATGTTAAATCAGACGACATGTGTCGGCTACATGTGTCTACCACACAAACACAGGGTTTGCAGTGAAGGACATTTAAAATGCAGAAATGATCAGAATTAGAGCTGACACTAAGAAAAGTGCTGTGACCAAAGAGATAGTGTGCGGTTTGCTGTTACACATCTTACAGATACATCGCCATGGAACTACATCCACGCTACGCGCCCATGGAACTACATCCATGGCGGCGCGGCATTTGTTTGACCAGCGGCAGCATCAACACGACAATGTGGGAAGATGGTTGAAGCAATGAAAACACGAACAGTTCATGAGAAATGGAGGAAGGTGGGCAGAAGAAAAGACAAAGGCGATCGAAAGTATGGGACCATTTTAAATTAAAAAAGGGAGAAAGACGGTGCAAAGCAAAGTCACATTGAGCTGGTATCACAACGTCTGTGCTACAACATCTAAACAGAAACAGCCCCGTACATTACATCAAGTGGAAAAGAAACCGAGAGGTAAATCAACCTTAGCCTAGTGACAATTACGTTTTTCATGTCCAAAACACGTGTATCTGTCAATGCACGTGGTGTGGACTTAACTTAACGATTACTCGATTATTCAAACAAAATAATCGTCAGAATAATCGATTACTGTAATAATCGATAGCTGCAGCCCGACATCGCATCACGATTCAGTGTTTCTGTTTAATGCTTAAACCAGGACCCTCGCTCCTCGTGCTGGTCAGACTCTGTCTCAGTGTGAATCTGGCTCAGTCCTGTCTTCAGGAAGGTTCTGTATCTGCATGAGCACATGAACTCTGATACAAACGTCAAATATTTTATCCAGGCTCTCGAAAATTCTGCTGTTCGTTGTTTGGCATCCGCTTTAACTCAATATAATACCCCTAGTGAAGGCGTGAACAACCTTTGGACAGTTAAAATATGTTCAAACACGATCATGACAAGTGATTGTGTTGTTGTGATTGTGATTTTTGTTGTTATTACAAAGGGTCATCCGTCATTTTGGAAAATTGAGAGAAAAAAATGAACCAGCGCTAACGTCCCGTCACCATCCAGTCTGTGTGTGGCAGAGCCGAGGCAGGACTCTGGCCGGCCTGTGTGTGGAAACACCATAGAGGAAGCAGGGACAGAGTCAGCTCAGTGTGGGCAGTGGCTTTGTCTGCGGCCGGCTCCAGTCATCAGTTTAAACCAGATGACGCGCCAGGCTACAGGAAAGTCCACATTTGCCCTTCTGTGGCACCGCATAAAGTGACGAGCCCAGCTGGTGTACCACTGTAACCACATCAGAGCTGCTCCCGATCCAGCGCTCCAAAGCCCCAACCCTCCGCCCTCTCCGGTCTCCAGGCCCAGGAGCAGCCGACCATCCCACCCAGAGACTGCGCTGGGAGGCTGGCCGCTGGCTGGGCTGAGGTGGCTGTCTGAATGAGACCGCAGCAGGACTTGGCTCCCAGCTCCGGGCCGCGCTGGTCGGATCATTACAGAGCGTGAAGCCCGAGCAGGACCACACGGCGCGCACCACTTCCAGGGCTTATATTTAGGGCCTCCTTACATGGGTTTATTTGTGTTCTGGTGGCCTCTGTGCATCTTTTTGGATCAGAATGGTGAGTCTGTAGAAAAGGGATGTATGAGAGGCACCACAACTGTAGAGTTTATTCAGACAGACCACTGGTGTCAGGAATAGAAGTCATCTTTAAAGAGCCATCACCAATCTGAGTCAAACTGAGAACCAAAAGTGTACTGTGTGATTTGAAAGTCATATGAATGTTATTTTGTGATCTATAATGTATATTTTATAACTAATTTAAGTACATATAATGCTCAAGCTATCAATTAACATTTTATTTCATCTTTTAAAACAGACCTATCCAGAAAGATGGACTTCTCTTCTCAGACCTTGTAACCGTGTAATAGTTGTTTCCCCGCACCATTTACTCGCTGAAATTACATTATTTTAGAGCACAGGTGTCAAACATGCGGCCCGGGGGCCAGATCCGGCCCTCCAAGACCTTTAATCTGGCCCTCAGCTGATTTTCTATTAAAATATTTAAAATTTTCAGATTTTTCTGGTAATTTTCTGCACATCTTAGCATAGCAGCGTCTCCAGTGCTTCTGTGCGTGGCGCCTCCACCAGACAAATGAAGACCTGGCTCTTTCCAAACGCTCTTAAAGGACGATCGTTTTGACTGTTGACCGTGACCCTCATCAGCAAAATGTCAAAAATAAGAAAAGTGGAGCCGAGTACAGGATTTTCCAAGAAAAATGGACTAATTCTTATTTGTTCACGTAGCTGAATGGGAAACCTGTGCTCAGTGTGTTTGCAACAAGTGGCGGCGCTCAAGGAATATAATCTTAAACACCACTACGAGACACGGAGAAAAATACAATAACTTGAACAGAGAATTGAGAAGACAGAAGATAAACTAATTATTGCTGGGACTGAAGAAACAGCCGTCTGTTTTCACCCAGGGGCCAAGAGGCTACTGATGCTGCTGTGAAAGCAACCTAACCTAGCACAATATTATAATATTTTGTAAAATAAAATCAAATAAAAAAGATTTCTGTAATAGATTTGCGTTTCTCTGCACAAATATTTGGACTCATTGCTATTTTTGAGGTATATATGCCATGAGTTTTCTGATCCGGCCCCTTTGGAGTCAAAGTTGGTTGTATACGGTCCCCGGACCAAAATGAGTTTGACACCCCTGTTTTAGAGTGATCTGTGCACATTTGAGCAATCTTTTTTTTTCAAGACGCTATTTTGCCGATAAACCCCCGTTTTCACCATCACCAGAACATGCCCTTTGTGACGTACTTACCTCCCTTCACTGATTTTATTCTCTTAATCTGTGGTACGTGTAGGATTTGGATCTTTGTTGCGATGACGTTTAAAGAGTTCCCGTTTCCCATTGGGCACCACAGTTTTCTAATACAGAGGTCTGCACACTTCTTCCTTTTACTAAATTGTTTTAGCTCAATATTGTTTAAAATGGGGGAATTATAACAATGATTATAGATTATAACTATAGCGCAGACTCAAACACAATAGATGTTTCCCATTAGGGCTGCACAGTGAGAAAAAAATGCATTATGTCAAATTTAATTTTAATTGTAAATCAAATCAAATGGAAATAACTTTCTTTGTCTCTGGCTGAGCAGTAAAGTACAATAATAATAGAAAAGCTCAAACAAAAGTCTCTCTGCTCTGTTTGGGTCAGTGATGAGTTATTGAGGGATATTCATATTTCACATTTGGTGTAGGACGTCTGGAGCAGGAGAGCACCGCTGTCCTTTGACACAGCTGCATCTCTTAGTTAATATTAAAACAAACCAATGAAGCAAAATAAAGTTTTCAGAGCATTTAACCATGTCGTAGTAGTTTCCTTCTCCTATTACCCCCTTGAAGTCGTGTTGTGGACGTGCTTCTTTTATTAAGTTGTTTTAGATCAATATTGTAAAATATGCAAATTCTAACATGTTGAATAAACCTGTTGCACTTTAAAACGCTGTGTGCTGTGTGTATAACTGTGTCCAGCAGCTCAGGTCTGTCCTCACACTGCATCACTGAGCTGTCTCTGCCCTGCTCTCCACCTGACCCCTGACCTCCAGTCAGACGAGTGCAGAATATCCACAACATTCTACCCACAGCCACTGCACTCCTCCAGACTTCTCCTTCACTGCACACTCAATATTCAAAGGATCTGAATTCACAAACTTCTTCCAGAATTACATTTCCACAGGGTCCCATCTGAATTATTTAGCTTTTTTTTTAAGCCAGATGCCCTCTCTGTAACAAGCACCTTCATTACTGAGAAGGTGAGAAACGAGTGTGAAGATTATTATCATTATTATGTATTCGTTATTGTTTTACTCAGTAAACATAAAACAGGAGGGTGGATTTTATTTCTGGTGGGTAATCACTGCTAACACAGATTTAGAGCACTGTGCTACTTTTATTGATTTTGAAAATGCAACATTCAGTTTAATAAGTTTCACTCCCCCCTCCCCTTTGATCAGCACAGGTTTAGGTCCTCATAAGGACATCTGTCCTCTGCATTTGACCCATTCTTCAGTGTCACAGGGCAGCTCCACAGAGCAGTGTTCAGAGAGACATCTCCAGATCTTAAGCTAGTCTTGGTCAGGACTATGTTAGATGGAGGAATAATATACTGTGCATGTTTTGTGTTGATGTGGGAAACCAGAGTGCCCAAAGGACACCCATCCAGACACAGGGAGAACATGCAAACTCCACTCAGAAAGGGCCGGGAATCGAACCGGGCACCTTCTTCCTTGTTACTCAACATCCTGCGGCCAATCAGCGTGTGTCCTGCTAATGAAAGTACTGCACATCACATCAGGTTGATAAAGCAGTGTATTGTTTTGTGTCATGTTTTTGCATATTTCTGGAGAATTATCGTGTGGGATAATGGGGCACACTTGGGGCACAAAGGCTTGTGGGTAGAATCGTACTGCTCACTGTAAAGAAGGTTCAAAAACTTGGGGGGGTTGATGAGGGAACGTTATAACATGGCATTATACAAAATCAAAAAGCCACTTCTGTATAATACCGCCTCTTTAAGCTGTCTACTCAAACTAAGAATACTGAATTCAGGTCATATGGCAGGTGCATTATGTGACCTCTGTATGCACATGCATTTAGCAATATATATATTTTTAAAAAACCTCTTGGATAAATGCAAAATGGATACACTCAATGCCATACTGTGGAACATTCTAAGTAAAGCAGTACCCCTCCATCATGAAATCTTACATGATGCACCATTAATACCTCTATTTTCATTCTGGATAGTGCAGCCTCTTCTGCTACAGTTCTTTCAGTAACCTCATGGAGCTGTGTCCCTGCAGCCATCTCTAAAAGCAGCTCACAGATCGATTTGCAGAATGCACAGACAGAGAGCAGCTCCGGCTCTGCTCGCCCTAAATCAGCGCGTTATTGGTTTTATGAGTGCGACCCAGCTCGGTGTAATTGCTAATGTTCCAGGAGTAACCAGTGGAAAGGTGGGTAATGGGGCCATTCATAAAAGCCCTGATGGCAGCGCAGAGGCAGCCGGCCCGGGCGCGCTCTGGGTTTATGGACGCTCGTAAAAACACGCCGAGCAGCAAAACAGTAACAGCGCCCACGGACATTCAAATCAATACGTCCTCCACAAACCCTCTGCTACTGTCTGCTGAGGAGGAGGAGGAGGGGGAAGAAGAGGAGGGGGAAGAGCAACCATTATGAGACAATACCCAGCACAACGTCTGTCTCTGTAGGAGGGTCCCTCATCAAAAACATGAGGTTTTAAATGTCATCCATGCATGTTTGAATAATCTAGCGTTCTCTCCTGCGCCCTATTCGAACCCTCCTTAGGGTTAGCTGTAAGGCCCCGTCCACACTAGTGTGTATTTGAGTCGTTTTCATTGCAGACGCAGTACTCATCCACACTAATCCGATGGAAAACACCTCTAGAGACGGAACTACTTGGTGCAGCCAACTCCAACGTATTCACCTGAGCACAGATCTGATCCAGCGTCTGCAAATGTTCATATGCTGACGTAGGAGCTCTGGTTACCGTCCTTATTGGACCACATCACTGTGACTTGTGCCTTCTTGCATCTCTGGGTTCGTGACATCGGGCATGCGACGCTATTGCGAAAAACAGTTTAAAGAAACACTAGACAAATGAGAAACAGCGGCGGTCCACGAAAAGACTGTTTTCACGACTGACATCTTCCTCAGCTCAAAATCGGCTGCTGTAAATTCCATAAAGCTACGGCAACTTCAGACACGGCGCTCCACTTCTTTATGTTTCCCGTCATGTGGCTAGTGTTTCAGGTACAAAGCGTTTTCGAAACGATGATTCGTTTCAGTGTAAACGTAACCTAAGATTCTGTCCAAGGCTCCGCCCACAAGCCTACGTCACCCGTGCTCCTACACGACAGTTCTCCATAAACATACAAATACATGATGCAAAACTGTACACAACAACTTGACAAACCTGATGTGATGTGCAGGAGTTTCATTAGCGGGACGCACACTGATTAAAATGACGTTTTGTTACAGTGATTATGAAGGGGAGGGGTGGTTAATAATCACTTAATTATGTTTAATATCGAGACACATGTAATAATAGCACAGTAGTCTTTTACCATTCCAAAAATAACTTAAAGCGACATTCATCTGATTTTGATCCACCCCACAGTGTACACAAGCAGATTAGTGATATGAGAAACACATGCTGCTCAGATATGTGTGTGTGTGTGCATGTGTGTGTGTGTGTGTGTGTGTGTGTGTGTGTGTGTGTGTGTGTGTGTGTGTGTGTGTGTGTGTGGGTGGGTGCAGCTGGGACTAGCCCAGTCTCACCCGAGTGTCTGACCCTGGCCTCGGAGGGTCAGGACAGGCCGTGTGGCTCTGGGTGGTCCCTGTCTGCTGCTCCGGCCCCTTCCCCTGATGTCATGTGTTTAGCTCGGCTCCACATGGAAACAGATAAGTGAAGACATACACAGGAAGCCTGGCCGTGGAAGTGGGACTGTCTGCGGGCTGTGGGCATGAGCACATGGAGCGTACAAGTGCATCTCAGAATCACATGAAGACATAATGGAAATAAACAGCTGGGCCACCACTTAAGTTGGTTTCCTACAGCCTGTGAAACACCTCCGTGAAGTTGGCCCCATCAAACCTACACAAAACCAATTGTTTGTGCTGTTTTGTGCTGCAAAAAGTTTCATTTGTGCTTCTTCAGTTTGAGAAATTAACGATTCTTTTATAGGTCAAATTGGAGTCAGCCCCACAGGAAGCTTCAAAATTCACTAAAACGCCCAAAATGGAGTCAATTGTTTGTGCTGTTTTGTGCTGTTCTTAAGATATTTGCAGTTTTATTTTTGGCTGATGACGTCGTCCAGCCCCTCAAAATGTTAAATCGAGCTCAAAACAGGAAGAAAATTATAGAAAACTTTTGTATTTCATTTGTGCTGTTTTGTGCTGTGACAAGTTTCATTTGTGTGAGTTTAATTATAGGACATCATTTCCGCTCAGCTGACGGCGGCAAACTCCACAAAACTAGTGAAGCTAAATGAGCTCAGGTTGTGGAAAAGTCTGTATTATTATATAAAATATTAATCAAAAGCAAATTACTAAAGACTGTTACAGACATTTCCACAGCCTGAGATCGTTTAGCTTCACGAGTTTTGTGCAGTTTGTCGCCATCAGCTGAGCGGAAATGACGTCCTATAATTACCGCAGAAATAATAATGAATAATTTTAGAAATAAACTCGCACACATGAAAATTGTCACAGCACAAAACAGCACAAACCAAATACAAAACGTTTTCTATAATTTTCTTCCTGTTTTGAGCTTTATTTAACATTCTGAGGTTCTGGACGACGTCATCGGCCGAAAATAAAACTGCAAATATCTGAAGAACCAGAATTACGCAAAGAAAACATTTTGCAGCACAAACGATTGATACAGTTTGTGTGTAGGTTTGCGTTTGATGACAGTGCAAAATACAGTTTAAATCATAATTCATAGGTTAGGTGGTAATGAAGGTGCACTGTGTAACATCTCAGGAGGGTCCGCCACCTGCTTCACAAAAGGACATGATATTGCCTTTACACATTCCACAGTGTGGCATTTTCTTGTGTTTATTCCTGTTTCTTGTGTTTTATTGCTTGATGCACAAACAAAAAGATGTTATCCCTGCATGTTTGAGTATTTTAGCTGATGTCACTCATGTCCCCGCAGGATAATTCTCCATAAACATAGAAAAACATGATACAAAACTGTGCGAAACATCTTGAAAAACCTGATGCGATGTGCAGTAGTTTCATTGATGTCGTTCTGAAGGGGGAGTGACTTAGCGTGGAGAGCAAAGAAAGGGGGAGACTAAAAGCATCGTAAATGAAAACCTATTGATGCGTAGTATTCATTTACAAGACAATAAAAGGCAAGCTGGTGATCTAAATATGTCATGTGTTAGCAGTTAATACCCCATAGAAATAATATAGCCTGTAATATTACTATGAACGTGGTCGCCTTTCCCCAGATCAGACTTGTAACTTGGCCTTCATGGTGTCACCTGCCTGTCTCCATAGAGATAAGATAAATACCATAAAGTGGATCATTTTAAGCAGAGCAATAACATCTCCATTTAGACAAACATGTGGCATAGAAGAATTACATTAATGTGACGTCGGTTCCCACTGAGCGCTGCAGTTTTTTAGTTTTCACACTAGTTTCTTCTGTCACCGTATTGTTCGGACTATAAGTCGCACCAGAGTATAAGTTGGGAGAAATTTATTTAATAAAATCAGAGACCAAGAACCAATATTTCATCTTGAAAGGCGAGTTATAGAAGGTATAGTAATAAAAACAACCCAATAGAGAAGAATCCATGTATCATTCATTCATAACGTTTTTCAATCTAGAACCAAAATCAACTCTTTTCTTTATTATTTGTCTCTAAAACCAAAATATTATTTGTCCCTAAAACCAAAACAATGATTTGTTTTTTCATTTTTCTGCCAGTGTGAAAAATGTAATATATAAGTCGCACCTGAGTATAAGTCAGGACCACCCAAACCCTGAAAAAAATATGGTAAGTTGTTTTTGATGATTATTGTGATTGAAATTGTCCAAATTGTCCAAACGCAATGACCCACGGGTGTCTTCGGTTGTAAGTATATCAGACACAAGCACAATGTGTCTTCTTTAAAAGATCAAACCTACAATGAGGAACCTGCTCAGTCCATGTACCACGTAAAGAGCTCTACATATGACTAGTGATTCAAAAGTACTCAATAGCATTTACTAACCCATTCAAACTTTCCCATATCAAACTTTCTCTGGAAGCCGAGCGAATTATTCTTTGTTTGCACTTTGTGAAAGCCAAACATCTAATCTGATCCCCAGGGAGAAATTCAATAAGGCTCACGGATCTCAATCCCCAATATCTCTGCGGCACAATGCATCCAGTGGGTTTCATCTCTCCCAAAGCGAGCCCTCTGCTGCCTGTGATGAACAGTAATCCGTCTTGATCACAAAGACAATGGAAGCAGCCGTCCCCAGTAATGTATCCATGTTGACAACTTTAGTGCTGTGGCTTTGTGGGCGGCCTGCAGCACCGCGGATTGGCTCAGGCACACACACAACACAGGCACACACAAGCACACACAAGCACACACGAGCACACACAAGCACACACAAGCACACACACACAATCAGAAAGAGAAAACAAAGGTCATACATCTAAATCTTGCAGCTGAGACATTTCACACCTCTGTACAGGTCTGAACACATTGTCATTCCGCTCGTCACCCACACACCGTGACCCTTCACTCCATTAGGTAAAAAATATATCTTATAAAAAACAGAACACTGGTCCCTTTGGCATGTTTCCAAAGCTTCTCTCATAAATATTATAATGTAATGAGTTAGTCCTGTGCGTCTCTCCTAGATTTACTTTTGTATATAACTCAAACTGAAGCAAGGCTGCTTTCAGTGGTTGGGGCGGGGATTGGATCCTTGACCTTTGGGTTGGTGGGCAAATAGCACTGCTAAATTGTATTCGGAGACAGTTGATTGATGGAAAACAAAATATCACTGTGTAAAGAGTGTGAATAAAGCTGTTATCATTTTTAAAAGTGAGGTATTCATAAGTGTATCAGCGACAGGAATTTGCGCAGTGTTTGAGTTCATAAACACCGGAGAATTCACCTTGTTCAGCTCTGGTCCAAGTGTTTGCATGTGACACCATCAGTGGTGCAGAAACTGACCAATCACAGGACGGCGCTGTGGTTAAGGTGGAGAACAGTGCCAAACAGACCAAGACAAACATGGTGATGCCGACAGACTTATCTGAGCCTATTTCAGTGGAAGCACCGACTCTGTAGTTTGTGTGCAGAGGGAAGCACTTTGTGTTTTTCTCTCAACTGGATTTAACTCAAGTTTGATTTTTCAGCTTGTTGTTGTTGTCACACTTCAGCTAATCAGCATGAAGTATTTGTTTGATCGTTCCAACTCTGTTCAGAGGGCTACACATCGCAATCTGTCGAGAGCCAGGTTAGTATTCCCAGTTTTACTCAAGTACATTTCTGCATCAAAAGCTAATGTTTGTAAACCTGAAAAAAGACCACTAAGGATTGCTATGACTGACTGATTGTAGGAAATCCACCCTGTTTCCCTTTTTCAAGTAAAAAAATCAGCTCTAGCGCCATACGTGAGCCCAAGAACTAATGCATGTGAATACTAGCAGTGTGTCAGAGGGTTTGCGAGAGATAAAAACTTATATTTACATAGAGTGACAGACACACACTCACAAGAGGAAAATGAGCAGTGGCCACACATCTACTTCTGACTCTTGCAGGTGAGAAGTTGCACACATCACACCTCCATCTCTGTATTTAGGCCTGTCATCCTGTGTATCACCCACAGCTAGCAGAGCCGCGCTAGCAGAGCCACGCCCACGGGCCAACGCTTTCCATCCTGCCTGTGTTCGTCTCGATGTTTGTGGTGTATTATAGGTCAGAGTTATGCAATTGTGTAGGGGTAGCCTATTTTCTGCACCGCAATGGAGAGAGACAAAAAAGCTTTGGGGTTTTGAAATGTGTGTGCAGCCGAAGATTAGATCAAGTGAAGTTTGCAAAGTAAAACTGTTTTGTCGGTTACGTGTACAGTAGAATCTGTGCAGTAAAGGGCATTTGGAAATTTTTGGAGGGCTCGTCAATGAAATACACACACTTCAACAGCAGAGTAAGTATTTGTTTGAATGTTCCAATCATTGAACTCAGTTTAGAAGGCTGGTAAGAGCCATGTTAGTGTTCTCAGTTCATGGTATTTTCTGATCTATGTTATAATGTTCCTGCCCCTGCACCTTATTTATCCAGTTGAGCCTTCAGGTCTGCTCAGGGCTTATTCATGTAATTATTATGCATCTAAAACCTGTATGAGTGACAGATCTACACATGTGTAATGCACTTACTACAGAAAATGTACATTCAAGAACAACAATACACCGATCAGACAGGTGCTCTGGTCAGACAGGTGCTCTGGTCAGACAGGTGCTCTGGTCAGACAGATGCTCTGGTCAGACAGGTGCACTTATAATACACTAACAGTATCAGTACTATAATAATAGTCTTACACTAACACATGTGTAATAGTCCTACACTAACATGTGTAATAGTCCTACACTAACATGTGTAATAGTCCTACACTAACATGTGTAATAATCCTACACTAACACACATCTAAGAGTCCTACACTAACATATGTAATACACAAATTTTATTTATGGCTTAAAAAAAACACACTTAAAAGGCCAAGTTTTTATTTCCAGCAGTGAGGTCTGTGTTAGCACTCCCTCTGCTGACAGCAATATGATAATGACTCATGAAAGTATTTTAGAGCACTGAGCACTTTTGCATTAGGGGCCATGAGGCGAACTCCACCAAGTGTTCATAGTAAAGCAATTTCCTGGGACAGTTTGTGGACTTAAAACTTGAAGACCTCTGGGTTAATTTTTTGGCTCTGGGAGTCGACACAATGTGCTTTTTCAGTATTCAGAGAAAGAAGAACTGATGAATGAAGTGTGAAAGAAGAAATACACAAGTCTAAGAAGGTGTTAGGGCATGTAAGGACCAGCTGAATGTGGGTCAGTATGTGGGGGGAGTTTCGGGGACAGTAGAACAGACAGACCACACTTCTATACACATTCAAATACATGAAAACCTCTGCAGTGGCTTTTCACTAAACATGAAAAATGTGATCTGCCTATTCTTTTTTGAACACCAATTATCCTCAAGGCTAATACTTCTACTGTATGTAACTTTGTGGTGGAGTCTCTGTTGCCTTCTGGTCTCAGTTGAAATTGCTATTGTCCATATGAACAACAGGCTGGACTGGAGAAACAACTGTAACACTGTGTACAAGAAGAGCATGAGTGGACTCTGCTTCCTGCTCAGGTCTTTCACTGTGTGCAGCAAGTTACTGGAGATGTTCTCCCAGTCTGTGGTGGTCAGTGCTCTGTACTTCTCTGTGGTCTGCAGGGGCAGCAGCTCCAGTAAAAGGGACACTGGGCAGATCGACAAACTGACCCAAAAAGCTGGTCAACTGTGAGCTGGAGACATTTGTCCCAGTGAGGGACACGAGGACACTGGACAAACTGCTCTCCACAAACACTCCTGCACCTCTGTGAAGTCGCCCTATCAAACGCAAACCTACGCAAAAACTATGTCAATTGTTTCCGCTTTGTTTGTGCTGTTTTGTGCTGCAAAAAGATTCATTTGTGCTATTCTGGTTCTGAAGATATTTGCAGTTTTATTTTCGGCTGATGACGTCATCCAGGCCCTCAAAATGTTAAATAGAGCTCAAAACAGGAAGGAAATTATAGAAAACATTTGCATTTTGTTTGTACTGTGACACTTTCCATTTGTGCGAGTTTATTTCTAACAGATAGGGACAGATAATACTCCCTACAACTGTACGACAACTCACCCACTGCACCAGACTATAGAGGAAAAGATAATAATCCCTACAACCATGCAACAACTCACCCTTATGGAACCGATGACCCTGTGTCCTGTAAATCATATCATCTTTGCACTGTCTTCCTTACAACCTCTTGTATAAAGCTGAGATATTTTATTTCTATTTTATTCTATTTGTACTTGTGCATATATATTTGTATAATTATGCTTTATTTGACACCAGTCTCTTACTGCTACTTTTTACCTTACTGTTAGAATAAAATGCTTATAATGAGGTTATTAAAAAATGTACATCAAACAATCTCATGGTACAAGGCAGGCTCAGAGGATAAAGAGCCTTTGTTAACCTATCTCTGCTAAAACCAGATGTGTGACCTCTTATGACCTTTTCCCTCCTTGCAGGACTGTTCACATCGTAAATTTGTTCAAATGTAAAACAAAGTCATGATATACTTCACTATGTTATCTGTGGTAAACTTAACGAGATTATGTATACGTTGTCTTTGTACTGACATGATGGATTGTTTGAAATTAATAAAACCGTACTGCAAGGGGAGGAGCTTTGGAAGAGCAGCGTGGACGAGCCTAGTAAGCGCACGCACGGCCGGCTCTCCCCGTGCAAAAAGGCACGTGAAAAAGAACTGACTCAGTGGTTTGATTTTAATCCCAATTGGTAGGAGACTGGCGTTTAAATGTCACAAATACATTCACTGGATTGTGATTGTATAAAAATTATGACATAATGGTCCTTGCGAACCGGATTCGGGGATTCTGCTTGGAGGATGAACGACAGAGATTGGAAAGCGCGCACCCAGCTTGAGCTGGAAAAATTCGTCTTTTCTCGACGGCAACCCCTGTGGGGCATCCTCTTCGTGGAAGGACCCGGTCAACCAGAGCCAGTTATATCACCTGAGGTCAGAAATTTAACTTCTAGAGAGTGAAGTTATATAGAACTACATAGAGATTTGTAGTTATTGTAGTGTGTGAATGAATTGTTGAATGTATGGAAATTCAAACTGATCATTGTTAAGATGTATCAAGGTTGAATTTCATTCAGGTCGATGTTTTGTTGAAAATTGATCTAGCGTCCTTCTCGGTGTGTGAATTAACACCCAGTTTATGACCGCCCATCGTGGTAGAAGCTTGTCATAAAACACAGAGAAGTTTCGTTGCTCAACAGTAGGCAAAACGTAGACACAAAGTATCATGGCAGAGAAAGAGAAAAAAAAACAGTAAAAATAGAAACAGACTCAGAGTATGAGGTGAATTTATCCAGAGAGTTGCAAATTCCTACGAAAATGAAAAGTAAAATATAATTTTGGTGAAAAACTAGATGAAATAAAGTTAAGTGAGCTAATGATGAACCTATCAATTCATGATAAGTAAAAAGCGTAAAAGCGTTAAAACATTTAAAGTGTCTCGTCCGAAGGGCGATGATAGCACAGTGGTGAAAAAAAAAAAAGCCCTCTACAGGCAGGACAGGTAGAGGGTGGTGAGGAACAAGGCGAAAATGACAAATTGGGTGAAAAAGAAAAGAAAAGGAGGAGTTTAGGACTATGGGGCTTTATCCAAAACTTCCAGAATTAGAAGTACGAAAACACAAGCCAACCAAAATCTAGTTTGGGCATTTCCCACTAATCCAGAGGCCCAGCAGAGCCCTCCACCCGCATATGATAAGAAAACTCCACCCCCCTGCGTTTCCCATCTCCTAGGTCAAAAGGTGACAGAAAGGCAGAGGCGCGAGGCCTAGTCAACTGTGCCAAGAGAAGAGATAGGAGGGGGGGGGGAAGAGAGGAAAAGAGAGGAAAAAGTAAGAGACAGAAAGACAGAAAGAAATTGAAAGTGAGAAAGCAAGAATAGAGAGAGGGAGAGACAGACATAGGGGAAATAGTGTAAGTGAGAAAGACAGAAACACAAATTCCGTAAGCATGACTAAATAAGAAATACAAATATAAGTGTCAGGAAAATAAAAGAATATTGACACAATAGGCTTTGCCAAATGTGTCAAACAGGGGGAAATATGGTTAATACAATAGGTTTTAATAAATACTAAAAAAATTTTTTTGTAAACAATGCTAATCTGTATTAAAAATAATGCACAAAGACAACAGAGACCTAGAGGAGCTTTCCCTACTCCAGAGCATCCTTTTCACATGTTACACATGGACTCATGAAGATAAAAGAACAACCAGACTCTGATCAAGATCTTATTGACTATATGAGAAAAACCCTGTTAACAAGAAACGTTGTAAACAACAATAAACTGCCAGAAAGAACTATTTCTCCACAGGGCAACACGGCAAAACCAGGAGACCACGTGTTCATAAAGACTCTGAGGGAGACAGGACCAGTCCAAGGTGGGACCCATCAAGTCGTCCTGGCTACATCTACTGCAGTAAAGGTCAAGGAAAGGTCAACCTGGAGCCACATCAGTCGCACTGTAAGTGAAGGAACCAGTTGGACCTGACAGATCCAGACCCAGCCTCCGAGAACTCGCAAACGCAGAACGTCTAGACTACTCATTGACCCAGGACTCCACGACAAGAGTGAGCAGTAGGTAAACTACGGTTCACTCCAACGGTGTTCTTACGAGGAAGTTAACCTCGGGCACTGAAAAAAAAAGATGACAGCTCCATCCATCCCAAGGGGAAAAACAACTGTCTGAGAGAAGAAGACGTCAGACAGCCACATGACACCCAGTTAAGATGGTTAAATAAGGTGTTATTTGTAATGATTCTATTCATGGTGCACATAGCAATATTGTTTGTGATACATATCAAACATACACACCCTGACTTGGTAGTGAGTGCACAATTCACACAACACAAATGTAACAACTGTCTTTGAGACTGTGACACAGCCTACAACCACACTGACGAAAGAGGACAAGACAGAATTGACCCTGACGAAGACAACCAGGACTTTGAGCACAAATAGGCAAAATGTAAACACAAGTTAAAATGACTAAGAGCCAACATTATCCTCAGTGTATGATTTTACACATTTTTGTGATGGCATGTGCTAATATAAAGTGAAATGGCATGTTCTGATCTTATATGATGTAATTTTTATAAACAGGGGGAAAATGTTAGAATAAAATGCTTATAATGAGGTTATTAAAAAATGTACATCAAACAATCTCATGGTACAAGGCAGGCTCAGAGGATAAAGAGCCTTTGTTAACCTATCTCTGCTAAAACCAGATGTGTGACCTCTTATGACCTTTTCCCTCCTTGCAGGACTGTTCACATCGTAAATTTGTTCAAATGTAAAACAAAGTCATGATATACTTCACTATGTTATCTGTGGTAAACTTAACGAGATTATGTATACGTTGTCTTTGTACTGACATGATGGATTGTTTGAAATTAATAAAACCGTACTGCAAGGGGAGGAGCTTTGGAAGAGCAGCGTGGGCAGGCCTAGTAGTAGCGCACGACGTCGCTCTCCCCGTGCAAAAAGGCACGTGAAAAAGAACTGACTCAGTGGTTTGATTTTAATCCCAATTGGTAGGAGACTGGCGTTTAAATGTCACAAATACATTCACTGGATTGTGATTGTATAAAAATTATGACACTTACCCTTTACCATCTTTACCATTTTTGTTATTAAATTATATTGTGATGTGGAGCCACTGGAATGTGAGTATGGTTACATCCATGGAGAGGCAAGCCAGCTTACATTAAGAAGGGGGAGTGACTTAGCATCGAGAGCAAAAGGAGGGAAGACTTGGAGTATCAAAAAAGGAACTGAAACTTATAAAACATGTTCACACGTTTTCAGTGACCAGCATTTTCAGAACAATAAAGATCGTTTAATTGATTAATGATTGCATTTATACAGCGCCTTTCAAGTAGTAGTAGTAGTAGTAATTTATTTTTTTCAAGCATATGATACTTGTAGTACACAGAATACGTACAATGTCATTCAATTTAAATAAACAAGGCTACACAGAAAAAAAAGAATGGATATATGGACACAAATACGTATATATACATATATATACATGCCCGAAAAGGACACCAAGAACACCACCACCACTCACTCACCACTTTTACACTAGGCCATGTGAGCGAAGTGTCTTGCCTAAGGACACAATGAGAGGTTTTGTGATGTGGCACCTGATTTTCCGTCTCCCATTCTGATTCTGATTCAGTTTGACCCACAATGCCACAATTTCTCTGCCTCGAAAATAACATAAGTGAAAAACATCTGACTCCTGACTTTATCTTGATGCCTTCAGGACGTCGGTTTGGGAGACTACCCGGTTCTTCAATTCTTTTGTGGCTTCAGCTATTAAACTGCTAAATTCTGAGGGTCGTGTTTTTTAAGGTTTTGCACTGTCATATGTATATTGTTCTTATATAGTTCTTTGAGTTCCACTTGTGTCTGTAATGGTCTGACACACTGTGTGTTTGTGCATGCGAGAAGGGAGAACTGCTCTGTGATTGCCCTCTGGGATCAATAAAGTTTTCTGAATCTGAAACATGCAATAACTTTTAACATAACATTTTTACCTCCCCGGTGTGAGTGTGCACGGTTGCGAAATTACTTCATGAAGGTGCAAAGAGCTTTACAGTGTCAGCTCTTTCGTTTGTGGATGGTGGTTTGTGCCCACATTGCGTCTGCTGTTTGCTCACACACTGACCACATGCAGACTGAGTGTGAGGCATAGTCAAGTGTGAAGCAGAGCACGCCGGCAGCTGTGGTGAGGCCTTCTAGCACCTCCTCTGCAAACCTGAGCGGGAGAACATCTGAGAAGTATGTGCACATGTCACCCAGAGCCAAAGGTACATGTGGTGAACGCTCATGAGCAGGAGGAAAGGTCACAAAGACAAGTTAAGTTTGTCATGTTATCAAATATGTCAGATACACACCTTCCTTCTTCCCCATAATGACACTATCTTTATAGTATTCAGACATACTAAGATATTCTAAATCCAGTACGGGACAAACAGCCTGCTCTAGCACAGATAAAAAGGTTGCAGTGACAAGACGCTTTTTTGCAAAAGAAAAGCACAACTTGTTTTTTTTTTTCGTAACAAACTGTGCTTTTCTTTTGCGGTAAAAAAGCGTCTTGTCACTGCAACCTTTTTATCTGTGCTAGATTATGGTGACATTCTGTGTATGAATGCTTCTTCTTCATGTCTTCAAATGTTGGACATGAGGTATCCTGCTTCCCTGAGGTTTATGACCAACTGTAGATCTATGACACATCACTGTGACTTGTACACAAGAGCACAATGGCCTCTCTGGCCACTAGAGGCAGGGACATTGGTGCACTTTTATTTACAAAGCTGTACTTGGATTTGCTGCCTCCTTACATTTGTACTTTGATCACAAGCAAAAATATCGGCTCTTACTCCTTGCGATCAAATGATCAGCTGTTGCTTCAGTTCCTTTTGCCTGCACAGAGCCTTTGTCCACTCTGCACCTTTTACCTGGAACTTGTTGCAGAAAGACTGGAAATTGTCTGAACTATTGTCCTTAAATGTTTTTAAAACCAAACTGAGCCTTACAGACTCTGCCTCTACTGTATAATGTGCGACTGTTTTTCATAACCTGTGCAATTTTAATGTTGTTTGTTTATATGTACTTGTGTTGAAATGTGCCTCTTGACCAGGACTCCCTTGAAAAAGAGGTTTTTAATCTCAGTGGGACCTTCCTGATTAAATAAAGGTCAAATAAAATAAAAAAAAAACCTGCCTGACTGGACACTTCAGCTATTGAAAAGAATCGTGTCTTTCACTGCATCATATGGGCTGTTTCCATGACAACCCACCATAAGTGAGGAGGCCCAGGGGAGCGCCGTGGGCCTCGTTTTGAGGCCGAGGAGAGTGTTGTTTACAGCAGAGTTACATGGAAACAATGGCTCCTAACCGCAGCAGTCAGCTCTTCCTGCGCAGACACGGCACAAGCCACAGCACAGTTTCACCTTCAGACATCCGCAAAACAATGTGCTCTCTGCTATGGAAAGTACTACAGATATGAGCTGCTTGTACTACACACTTGTACTTCACACAGTAGTAGGTTTATGAACTCCAGTACTAGGCAAAAGTTTAGACACACTTTTTCATTTATGTAGTTTCTTTATCTCCATGATTATTTACACTATATTACTGCACCAAGAATGAACCAAGCACTACCCTAAGGAAAACAAGAAGAAACCAGGTCTAGAGCAGGTCTAGAGCAGCCCTAAAGCAGGTCTAAAGCAGGTCTAGAGGTGGTCTAAAGCAGGTCTAGAGGTGGTCTAAAGCAGGTCTAGAGGTGATCTAAAGCAGGTCTAGAGTAGGTCTAAAGCAGGTCTAAAGCAGGTCTAGAGCAGCCCTAAAGCAGGTCTAAAGCAGGTCTAGAGGTGGTCTAAAGCAGGTCTAGAGGTGGTCTAAAGCAGGTCTAGAGGTGGTCTAAAGCAGGTCTAGAGGTGGTCTAAAGCAGGTCTAGAGGTGGTCTAAAGCAGGTCTAGAGTAGGTCTAAAGCAGGTCTAAAGCAGGTCTAGAGCAGCCCTAAAGCAGGTCTAGAGCAGCCGTAAAGCAGGTCTAAAGCAGGTCTAGAGGTGGTCTAAAGCAGGTCTAGAGCAGGCCTAAAGCAGGTCTAGAGGTGGTCTAAAGCAGGTCTAGAGGTGGTCCAAAGCAGGTCTAGAGCAGGCCTAAAGCAGGTCTAGAGGTGGTCTAAAGCAGGTCTAGAGTAGGTCTAAAGCAGGTCTAGAGCAGCTCTAAAGCAGGTCTAGAGGTGGTCTAAAGCAGGTCTAGAGTAGGTCTAAAGCAGGTCTAGAGCAGCTCTAAAGCAGGTCTAGAGGTGGTCTAAAGCAGGTCTAGAGGTGGTCTAAAGCAGGTCTAGAGTAGGTCTAAAGCAGGTCTAGAGCAGCTCTAAAGCAGGTCTAGAGCAGCCCTAAAGCAGGTCTAGAGCAGCTCTAAAGCAGGTCTAGAGCAGCCCTAAAGCAGGTCTAGAGGTGGTCTAAAGCAGGTCTAGAGCAGCTCTAAAGCAGGTCTAGAGGTGGTCTAAAGCAGGTCTAGAGTAGGTCTAAAGCAGGTCTAGAGCAGCTCTAAACTTGTGTCCCGACTAAACATTCAAAACCAGGAATACACCAAGGCCAAAAGAAGCACTGCTCCGAGAAAACCGAGACAAAATCAGGACTAACCTCAGACTAAACTAGGAATACATCATAAGCAAACATTTAAGCCCATGATAGCAAAGACTCCTAATTAGCTTGCCCGTCCAGCCAAAACCAGAAGCTTTGACAAACCTTTATAAAGACGAGTGGGTCTGGAGCAACGGCCTGTCTCCCCGATTCATGATTGACAAGAGTAAAAATGAAAAAAATATAACACAGTGGCCTGAGAAACAGCATGAATTTCTGCAGAATCAGCCATCAAAACGTCAAACTTGTGCTGTATTTTTAAAGGAAATAGTGTCTGTGTTCACACTAAGGGGCTAAACTAGGACTAAATAAGGTCTAAACCAGGACTTAACTACTCGGGCTGCAGGTGGTGCTTTATTTGACCAATGATTTTCTACATTTCTGTTGAGTCGAACAAGAATTTCTTGAGTTCACTCGCAGTCAAAAGTTTGGACACACGTTTTCATTTGTTTCTTCTTTGTTTTCATGATTATTTATGCTTTAGATTCTCACTGAAGCATCGAATGCAAAGAACCAAAAATAAAGATAAAAAAAAAAAAAGCCTTTACCCACTGCTTCACACTTTTGATATTTCTGGACCCTGTGAAAAACCATTTCAGGAGAGCTCAATCACAGAAGGCCAATGGTTTGCAGTGCCGTTAGCAGCAGGGCGGCTACTTTGAGGATCTGAATATAAGATCTACAACAATTTAGCTGAGTTATTTAACATAGTTCCTTTGCTACATAATTCCATATGTCTTTACTGCATATAGCTGATGTCTTTTGTCTGTTTATACAATGTAAAAAGTAGTAAACATAAAGAATAAAAGGTGCAGGACTGGTAGAAATCACCCCTCCACCAGAAACCAAACCCAGGACAATACTTAGACTTAACGTTAGAAACCGGGCTCTTTTTCCCAGCCCTGCAAACTTTAAAAAATCACCGGTGGAAACGATCAAAGCTGCTCTGGTTCTGCTTGAGTCTGAACACAGTAGCCGAGGTAGCGCCCCCCTGCTCCTCGCGGCGGAACTGAGTCTGCGTAAGTGGAACAATGCGACAGCGGAGAGACAGAAACAGCTACTTGTGGCTTCTGGCTTGTGTGGTTTGGGCTGAGCTGTAACAGTTTGCTGTGACATGCAAAGCACCTCTTCCTTGCATACAGTTACAGTAAGTGAGCAGTGAGGTGGTTATTTTAGATTTTAGGTTAGATGTTATTTGCACTGAGGCTGAGATGCTAAGATGTACTAAAGTGGTTGAACGGCCTGAATAATGCTTAAGTGTGTGGAAGGGTAGATGACCTGTTTCCTCTCCATCTTGCCCCCTGTGCTCGCTTCTCTGGTTCCTCTGCCCCATTAAGCTGGCAGATGGTGTGTGTGCACAGGTCAGTGGAGAATGGCTCACACCAGATTATATTTAGAACATTAACTTTCTCTTTTTCAATATAGAAATGTTGTGTTTTCTTCTAATAAAGCACATATCTAAAAAGCTGAGAAAACATAAAGGTCTAGGGTCACACCAGAGCAAAGATCTGACCTACTGAAGAGGGGCACTCATCCACCAACTCCAAGCTCAGAGGTACAGTAGACTGCTGCGGTGATCAGTACGCATTAGAAAAATATGACATGGCGGATTTCTGAGGTGAGATCCATTTGTTTTTGATGGTAAATCATAGGTGACCAGTGAGCTCCTTCATTTCACATCTGTCACTGAAATAAATACAGTGAACCCTGGTTTATCGCGGGGGTCACATTCCAGAAAGAACCCACGATAGGTGAAATCCGTGAAGTATCAGCTTTATTATTACACAATACAATAATGTACTACAGAATTAAACCAAAGATCCAAACCTGTTTTCAGGCCCAATAGTGAGGCTGCTAACGTCTAGAATTGTTCAATTTAGTGATAGAAGCATGAAAATTTGCAGAAATACTGTTTAGCAAGGTAGTAACAATATTTGATATGGATCCAGACACAAATCAATTCCAGGGGGGAGTTATGGGCACAGCCTTATTTGGTCAACATGGAAACGAGGCTGATAAGAAAATGGTCTGTAAAGGGGTCTACAATTAGTCTTATCAACTATATATCACTATAGCAATGCTATATACACTACTCACTGTTAGTCGGTACTCACAAATCGGTCACGTGACCTTTATTTAAATTTCAACCGGTTTTTATGGGATCCCTGTGTTAAAAACATATTCTTGCAGAAAAATGTGCAGATTCTGGTAATGCTCTGGAAATTCTTTGACTTCAATTGACTTTTTATCAGAAATATGGTTTATTATGATTAAAATTTATACTTTAAGTTGACACCAAGTGATTCAGCTTTTATTTGCGTGCAAAGACAAATAAATAATAAATAAATGCATACAGTAAATAGAATTGTTCTTAAACTGACCTTACAAATAACTATGATAGTTTTAATACTGAATAGGAGGTTGGACATTGTGCCTCAGGCGTATTTCTCAGTCCCTCTGACTGAGCCTCTTCGTCCTGACTCCTGTAGCGTCTTTTTCCCAGAACAAACTGAAGATTAATTTATTCCGTAAAGGCGCCTACAGCTGCAGAGCTTCTACCTTCAGCAGGTCCAGAAGTTTCACTTTTCCTGTGATAGTTTCATCTTCCTCGGCCTTTTGCCTTTGTCGTGCAGAACGTTTCCTCCACATTGTGGCTTTTGTCATGGAGAAAATTTGCAAAGGTAAATTTGTCGGGCTGAACAGAGACGAGGCACAGAAACTGTGGACATTGGTGAAAGACCACTGTCAACTTTTTCACTTCTAGACGACCTCAGCCAATCAGGATTCAGAACACAATGCACAATGCAAAAAAAAGGCATAAAAAATCCGAAGCCGTGAAAGGTGAACCGCGTTATAGCGACGGTTCACTGTGACATGTTTGGCTGGTCTGAGGGCGCAGGGACCAGACTGATCTCCCTGCATAAAAGATACAAGATCAGTCTGAATTTACCAGGAAAGTGGTGGAGTGAATAGTGTGTGAGGGTGTGAAAAGAAGTGGACTAAGGGAGTGTGATGTCACCCTCAGCATTCAGCTCCAGTCAAATGAAGCTCATGATGCTAGCAGTTAGCTATGCCTATTTATATATACTTATATATACGGTCTATGGTGGAAACAGTTTTGAGTTTAGATTTGAAGTGCAGGTGCGGTGGTTTGGACTTTTCCACAGAGCACAGTTTGCCAGTTCGTTCCTGTGGTGGAGCTCAGGAGGAGAGTCCTCAGAGCTAAAGTCCTCAGAGTTAAGATCCTCAGAGTTAAGGTCCTCAGAGTTCAGGTCCTCAGAATTAAGGTCCTCAGAGTTAAGGTCCTCAGAGCTAAAGTCCTCAGAGTTAAGATCCTCAGAGTTAAGGTCCTCAGAGTTCAGGTCCTCAGAGTTAAGGTCCTCAGAGTTAAGGTCCTCAGAGCTAAAGTCCTCAGAGTTAAGATCCTCAGAGTTAAGGTCCTCAGAGTTCAGGTCCTCAGATCTAAGGTCCTCAGAGTTAAGGTCCTCAGAGTTAAGGTCCTCAGAGTTAAGGTCCTCAGATCTAAGGTCCTCAGAGTTAAGGTCCTCAGATCTAAGGTCCTCAGAGTTAAGGTCCTCAGATCTAAGGTCCTCAGAGTTAAGGTCCTCAGATTTAAGGTCCTCAGAGCTAAGGTCCTCAGAGTTAAGGTCCTCAGAGCTAAGGTCCTCAGAGCTAAGGTCCTCAGAGCTAAGGTCCTCAGAGCTAAGGTCCTCAGAGCTAAAGTCCTCAGAGTTAAGGTCCTCAGAGTTAAGGTCCTCAGAGTTAAGGTCCTCAGAGTTAAGGTCCTCAGAGCTAAGGTCCTCAGAGTTACGGTCCTCAGATCTAAGGTCCTCAGAGTTAAGGTCCTCAGATCTAAGGTCCTCAGAGTTAAGGTCCTCAGATCTAAGGTCCTCAGAGTTAAGGTCCTCAGAGTTAAGGTCCTCAGATCTAAGGTCCTCAGAGTTAAGGTCCTCAGAGTTAAGGTCCTCAGAGTTAAGGTCCTCAGATCTAAGGTCCTCAGAGTTAAGGTCCTCAGATCTAAGGTCCTCAGAGTTAAGGTCCTCAGATCTAAGGTCCTCAGAGTTAAGGTCCTCAGATTTAAGGTCCTCAGAGCTAAGGTCCTCAGAGTTAAGGTCCTCAGAGCTAAGGTCCTCAGAGCTAAGGTCCTCAGAGTTAAGGTCCTCAGAGTTAAGGTCCTCAGATCTAAGGTCCTCAGAGCTAAGGTCCTCAGAGTTAAGGTCCTCAGAGTTAAGGTCCTCAGAGCTAAGGTCCTCAGAGCTAAGGTCCTCAGAGTTAAGGTCCTCAGAGTTAAGGTCCTCAGAGCTAAGGTCCTCAGAGTTAAGGAGCAGAGCAGCTGAAGGCTCCTCATGGTGATGAGACATTTTAGGTGAACATTATTAAGATAGTTCAGATATCGTCCCATTCCATAATAGCCCAAAGAATAACTATGATATTACAGAGACTGAACTGATTTCCTAACAAAGTGATTAAAGAAGTTCTACACTGGTCTGTATCAGAATCATGGCCAGGAATCTTCAGCTTTCAAAAGTACAATAAGTTGTCTTGGGCTGAAAATACCTTACAATCACTGCCTTGAATTCCAAGTGATCTGTTTTAGTTATTATAACTTATTCAAACAGTACAATAATACATGATTCAACAAGGATCAAATCTATGAAATCTGAAATGAAAAGCACTTATTTTTTCTTTATTTTCTTCTTTTTCTTGTGTGGCCTTTCTTCACCGTCCTCCACCCTGTTTTGTTTTTGGTCCTTGAGTGACTCAGACCAGAGCTACAGTAGCACAGTGTTGTGAGCTCCTCTTCAGCTCCTCGTGACTGGCACCACACGCACTGTAACAATGCTGATCTTTCACTGTCCAGCCACCAGCCGCCCAGTGTTTGAGACAGTAGAGTTCTGAGAGCACTGCCCAGAGCAGGGCCCTGCTGCAGGCCTGTGGAGGACAGGACACTGTGGGCTTGATTTGTTCACGAGAGTTCACCCCCAGAGGTAATGTGCTCTCACTACTCTCTGTTTGAAGTGAATTCTGAGGAAGCCGAGAACATAAAACCAGGTCTAGTGATTAGCACATTAATATTTGACTAATTAAGGGGTGGAGGTCCTGGGGCAAGAGCCACACACATCCCCAGATATGGTGAGGGACTGCAGGTTTGTGGTCAGACGGAGAGAGGGCTCAGACTGGAAGCACCACTTGCAGAAGTACCTCAGGTGTTGAATGAAGAACCCGGCCTTTACTCCTGGAGCCACAGGGCCTTTACTCCTGGATCCACAGGGCCTTTACTCCAGGAGCCACAGGGCCTTTACTCCTGGAGCCACAGGGCCTTTACTCCTGGAGCCACAGGGCCTTTACTCCTGGATCCACAGGGCCTTTACTCCAGGAGCCACAGGGCCTTTACTCCTGGATCCACAGGGCCTTTACTCCAGGAGCCACAGGGCCTTTACTCCTGGATCCACAGGGCCTTTACTCCAGGAGCCACAGGGCCTTTACTCCTGGAGCCACAGTGCCTTTACTCCTGGAGCCACAGGGCCTTTACTCCTGGATCCACAGGGCCTTTACTCCAGGAGCCACAGGGCCTTTACTCCTGGAGCCACAGGACCTTTACTCCAGGAGCCACAGGGCCTTTACTCCAGGAGCCACAGGGCCTTTACTCCTGGAGCCACAGGGCCTTTACTCCAGGAGCCACAGGGCCTTTACTCCAGGAGCCACAGGGCCTTTACTCCTGGAGCCACAGGGCCTTTACTCCAGGAGCCACAGGGCCTTTACTCCAGGAGCCACAGGGCCTTTACTCCTGGAGCCACAGGGCCTTTACTCCAGGAGCCACAGGGCCTTTACTCCTGGAGCCACAGGGCCTTTACTCCAGGAGCCACAGGGCCTTTACTCCAGGAGCCACAGGGCCTTTACTCCAGGAGCCACAGGGCCTTTACTCCAGGAGCCACAGGGCCACATAACATGGGCAAAGCTGCATATGTCATATATTTAAAAGTCAGTTTACAGCAGAAGTGTCAAAGCAACACTAAGCCTCACACCAGACTGATGTTATCTGAAGTGACTTCTACACATGTCTCTGTCTAAATGGCTCTCACGTGACGTGATGAGAAAGAGGGACATAATCATGACTAATATTTAAATCTGACTGGTTTAAGTGTCACAACAGCAGAACAAGCTGAGACATCAAATTTTCGTCACATGCAGATGAGAGAAAATCACAGACATGTCCACAAATTTACAAAGCACTTCCCTCTGCATGTTTTTCAGAAAATAAACAGTGCAGACTGAAGTAATCAAACCTCAGTGCTGCTCTGTGATCGGGCCGCCCACTGCTGGGAGAATTTGAACCTTACAGCAGCATCTCAAGATCTCATGCTCAAGGCTCTCATGAGTTTGTGAACCGACAAACAGCCACCGTCTGTGCAGGTTAAGCCTTTGTATGTTCCCCTGTTGAAATACTAAAACTGTTATGTGCTGCTTTCATGTTAGATATTGATTGGATGAATTATATTTTAAAACTAAACAAAAGTTGATTAGAAGGATAACAGCTGTGGGTGCAGTGTTTACTTTCCATCGTCTAAGTGCCGTGGACATGTCAGACGCCTTCTCCTCTCTTATGCTGTTCCTGTGAAATTATCGTCATTGTAAAGTGGATTGTATTGCATTTAGAACTTGAACCTTCAGTAGGCCTTGTGGAGATGTTTACTCAGTGCTCACTCTCTCACACGTTCAGCACTGTACCCTGCACCAGGCTGCGGTGTCGACTGGCTCTGGCAGACGAGTGTAGAGCAGTGTCACTGTCACTGTTTCTGTGCTCCTGATCAAATCCTCCTGAAGCCAGGCTCAGAGATGTGCTCGGAGGCAGAGAGGGGAGCAGAGTCAACCAGGATCAGGGCCTTCTTACCCCACAACTATCTCTCTCCTCCCTCTCTTTCTCTCCCCTCCTTCTCTCTTTAACACTCTCTCCTCTATGTGTTTCTTTGTGATCTTTCTCACCCTTCACCCTCCTCATAAGCGTCTCTCTCTACTCGTTTTTTCTCACCCTCTCCGTCACTGTCTCTCTTCCCTCCCCTCCTCTCTCTCTCCGTTATTTCCCCACGGGCCCTTCCTCCTGACTCTATCTGTAAAAGGTGCCACATCTGGAGCTTTGTGGCCCTGACTTAAGGCTGACTGTCTGCGAGTGAGAGGAGAGATAATCGGGCTAATCCCTCCATCATCCCAGAGGCGATCACGCTCCTCTATAACCCCCTAATCCCCCTCTAAGTCCATCACAGTGCGCCCCGCCCGCCTGTCACATACACAGATCTTATCACAGAGAGAGAACGAAAGAGGGAGACAGAGAAGGAGAGGAAGACAGAGCAAGCCTCTTTAATCAGTGGATGTGTGACGCTTGGCAGAGTCACTGACCTCGACTTTGAGGAATTTGGACAATTAGAAAAACAAAGTGAGCAGAATGAGCTGAGCTCTGACCGTGCAGGACTCCAGTTTGTCTGCTGATGGTGATGACCAGACCGGGCTCATGGCTGTGCTGTCTGGGCCATATGAGCTCATGATGTATCATGATCAGTTTGATTTGCATGTAGTGCTACATACACCGCAAACACGTACTACAATCACAACTGAACCTGTGTCTGAGGCTCTGGTCTGTCTCATTCTCAGTATTTCAGCAGACCAGGCCTCATGTCAGAATCCCCTGCCTGAGCTGCAGAGGCTGCACTAGCACTGACTCATGACTGGTGCAGGTGCTGGAGTTTAGGGAGTGACCGTTCAGATCAGAGAGACATTTTAGGTTTGAACCAACTGAATTTCAGCTTTAAACCTGGCAACACAAATGAGAGACTCATTCTGCGTTCTGATTAGAGAATAGTCTAGTCTAGAATAAATCAGCATTACAGTTGTTATCAGGAAATGTTCTATTTGATTTGAACAGGTTTACATTTTATCTGCCGACACAAAACAATTTGCTGAACACTTTGAGTGTGGAGCCTCTGCAGTGGCTAAGAACAACTAGTACTGAGAATGGAAGTGAAAGGAATAGTGCAGAGCCAGATCTTTTAACTTTCTCATCCTAAAACAATTCTGTAGTAACAAATTGATTATCTTTGGCATCTTTCGTGTACATGTCAGTTGTCCTCTTTACCGTGTTAAGATACTCCTTTACTGTATCTTCTTTCACAAGTGCATCATCATGAAGGAACAATGTCCTGTTTCAGCTGTAGGAGCAGTTCCATCTTGACTTGGTGCACAGACAAAGAGCAGTTTGTCAAGGACAGCAGGTCAGGATCAGTACATCTGCTGGAGCAAATTCTGGGGGAGATCTGAACATCCCTGAGACCTGCAGACCTGCGGAGCTCCTCAGCCTGGAGGTCACACCGACTTAGACACTGATGGATCATCTCAGAGAACAACATTGTCTCTTATCTGCTCATGTTCTGAGGTGGCCCTGACGTTCTGTTAGAGGCAGAACAGTGAGTGGAAATGTGATCAAGTCTCTAAAAGCAAAGAGAGTTATGAAGGTGAGGGCATTTAAACTGGGGTTATTGCACTTCTGTGGGGTATTAACTGCCACTGCCACCACCATGTTACCTTTTCTTGCTGTGAAAATGTTATATTTGCTGAAAACAGCGTTAAACTTAAAAAAAAAAAAAAACTTTTTTAACACTTTGAGTCCTCCACCCTTCACTCCCTGTGCTAAGTCACTCCACCTTCAGAGCGCTATCACAACACAATCAGTGTGCGTCCCCCTAATGAACCTCCTGCACATCAGGGTCGTCAGTTTGTTGTGTACAGTTTTGTGTCCTGCTTTTGTATATTTATGGAGAACTGTCGTGTGGGAGCCTGGGGGAAGTAGCCTTGTGGGGGCGGAGCAGAATCTTGCAGCTAACCATGAGGAGAGTTCAGATAAGCCTGGGAAAGATCACTAGATTACTCAAACATGCATGGATCTAAAACCTCTTCAGGCCTGTGTTTGATGAGGACACTGCATAAAATCCCCCTTTGAACTGTTGTACCTGCATTTAGGAGCAGTGCATCTGTTCCTGACATTACAAAGGCTCATTCTGATGACGTCAAGCCTTTAGTGCTACTCTGGATTTTTCTAGTCGTGAGTTTGTTTAAGTTTGGGCCAACATATATTTGACTAAAATAAACCACTTGTCAGATCATGTTGACAACAGATGTAAATAGTGGGAGGACGTTTTTGGTTGTGGAAGTTCAATTCTTTGTCACTTGCCTTACACCACTAGGGTTACAAGGAAACTCATGACCATAATCATCTGAAATTGTTTTTTTTTTATTATTATTGATTAGAATGCAGTTTTAACTAGTTAGCCCATACAGATGAGTTTCTCTTATATTCAGTGTTTCTTTTCAACCCTCTGAAATCTATGGGGAAAATAAATAAATGTTTTACAACATGAAGCAGCAATGTCTGACCACTGTTGACCTCCATATACACTGAATATCAGAACTGTGCTGTGTGCACCACCCGTCTACACGTTGCTTTACATTATACACCAAGTACACTGCTCACAAACATTAAACACTTCAGTTCTCAAAGTCAAAAAAATTCAGTTGAATATCTGTACAAGTATACACAGGGCAATGTCTTAGGCACAAAAGGATGAAATGAACAAGTGCACTAGAGTGACAACGAGACAGTCCCTAAATCAGGTCTGGTTTTACAGGTGGAGGTCATGTCATTCTTCTCCCTCTTGGTGTTTTTTGGCTGGTTTTCCACTAGTGCTGCTTTGGCTACAGTGATTATCACTACTGGGAGAATGAGGCCATTTCTTAACTCTGCAGAAATGCCCAACTTTTGGATGGCACATGTGAGCGTGCTGTTGCAAAGTGCAGCACAATCTCCAAAACATGGAGGAGATTTCAGGAGACAGGCAGTTACTTTAGGAGGGCTGGACAGAGTGGTAGAAGGTCCTCAACCCATCAGCTGGACCCATATCTGCTCCTTTGTGCAGGAGGGTGGTCATCTGGTGTGAATGTCTCTACCTAAACATTCAGCTCGATTGGCATTTGCTACACGACAGCAGAATTGGCAAATCTGCCCCTGGTGCCCTGAGCTTTTCACAGATGAGAGCAGGTTCCCCCTGAGCACCTGTGATAAACCTGTGACAGGACCTCCCGCTGGAACGAAAAGTGATTTCTTCACAAACACATATGTACACATTTCCTGTGTTGTATATAATTCCTGAGTCATGAAACCTTTTCTCTCAGCTAATGACATGCTTTGGAGCCAGTGTAGAAACAGTTAAGGATTATTTGATTCCTAAAACAGTTGAAAACTACTGTATTTCAGTAATCGATTAGTTGTCATTAATAGATTCACCTCCCAGACTCGAGATTGAATACCAGAACCATAATGATAATGATGATAATAAAAATCACTCTTTCTTTAGACAATAGGAAATCATTTTCAGTATTAAATTGTAGTATTTTCTTTTATATTACCCAGTATACCTGTGCAATCTCTCAGCCGTCCACTTGTCACCTGCTCTGATACAGCTCAGGATCATTCTATTCTCAAATGAGTATTTAGTTTCGATTCTTGATGTTTCTTAGGATTTCATTTTTCACTGTAGTCTTTAAGTCTTAAGTCTGTAGTCTTTTAACTGTAGTCTTAATTCAATGTCAATGTAAAATGTGACTTGTGATGGCACTTCTACTGGGCCGAGGCACAGGAGACACCGGGCTGAGGTGCAGGAGACACCGGACTGAGGCGCAGGAGACACCGGGCTGAGGCGCAGGAGACACCGGGCTGAGGCGCAGGAGACACTGGGCTGAGGCGCAGGAGACACCGGGCTGAGGCGCAGGAGACACTGGGCTGAGGTGCAGGAGACACTGGGCTGAGGTGCAGGAGACACTGGGCTGAGGCGCAGGAGACACTGGGCTGAGGCGCAGGAGACACCGGGGCTGAGGCGCAGGAGACACTGGGCTGAGGCGCAGGAGACACCGGGCTGAGGCGCAGGAGACACTGGGCTGAGGCGGGTGCAGGAGACACTGGGCCGAGGCACAGGAGACACCGGGGCTGAGGTGCAGGAGACACCGGGGCTGAGGCGCAGGAGACACTGGGCTGAGGTGCAGGAGACACTGGGCGGAGGTGCAGGAGACACCGGGCTGAGGCGCAGGAGACACCGGGCTGAGGTGCAGGAGACACTGGGCTGAGGCGCAGGAGACACCGGGCTGAGGCGCAGGAGACACCGGGCTGAGGCGGGTGCAGGAGACACTGGGCTGAGGCGCAGGAGACACTGGGCTGAGGTGCAGGAGACACTGGGCGGAGGTGCAGGAGACACCGGGCTGAGGTGCAGGAGACACTGGGCGGAGGTGCAGGAGACACCGGGCTGAGGTGCAGGAGACACCGGGCTGAGGTGCAGGAGACACCGGGCTGAGGCAGGTGCAGCGAACAGCTCATGAGGCCGGGGAGCCACCAAGTGGAGTGTGACAAATCTCCTTTTACTATGGACACATGGGGCACGAGTAAAATTAGAAAGTGCTCCCTGCTGTTAATTCCATTTCGTGCAAATTAATAAGCGTTTTTGTCCTCCTCCACTCTCTGCGCCCCCGCTTTCTCCATCTCTCTCTCCATCTCTCTCTCCATCGCTCTCTCCATCGCGCCCGCCCTCCCTCAGCTGTGCTCCTTGACAAAATGCATTATGTGAAGAAAAAAGGCGCTCACACACTCATAATGAGACATTGTTAGGCAAATCCCAAGTCAGCTCCAGCATTGTTTATGGAATAAATGGGTGATTATCGGCTTGGGAAGACAGACAGAGACGGAGAGAGATGGAGAGAGAAAGGCAGAGAGAGAGAGAGAGAGCAATGGAGAGAGAGATGGACAGAGAGATGGAGAAAGAGAGACAGAGAGGTAGAGAGACAGTGAGAGAAGGACTGAGAGAGAGACAGATAAACAGAGAGAGTGGGAGAGAAGGAGAGAGAGAACGAGGGAGAAAGAGAGGGAGAAGGAGAGGGAAAGAGAGGGAGCAGCAGGAGCTGTTGGCTGCAGGCTGGATTGCACTTGTTTTGCTGTTGTTGTTTTTTTGTCATCATCATTAGCGTTTCCCATTTGACGAGCAAACACCCTCCACATTGTGGCTCTTCATTAGAACGATTGCCCAGAGTGAAGCAGCAGAAGAGGCAGAAGCAGGAGAAGAGGCAGAAGCAGGAGAAGAGGCAGAAGCAGCAGAAGAGGCAGAAGCAGCAGAAGAGGCAGAAGCAGCAGAAGAGGCAGAAGCAGCAGAAGAGGCAGAAGCAGCAGAAGAGGCAGAAGCAGCAGAAGAGGCAGAAGCAGGAGAAGAGGCAGAAGCAGCAGAAGAGGCAGAAGCAGCAGAAGAGGCAGAAGCAGCAGAAGAGGCAGAAGCAGGAGAAGAGGCAGAAGCAGCAGAAGAGGCAGAAGCAGCAGAAGAGGCAGAAGCAGCAGAAGAGGCAGAAGCAGCAGAAGAGGCAGAAGCAGGAGAAGAGGCAGAAGCAGCAGAAGAGGCAGAAGCAGCAGCAGAAGCAGTAGTAGCAGCAGCAGCAGTAGCAGCAGCAGCAGCAGCAGCAGCAGCAGCAGCAGTAGCAGCAGCAGCAGAAGCAGCAGCAGAAGCAGCAGCAGTAGCAGCAGCAGAAGCAGCAGCACAGGCTCCTCTGTGCTCCACCCTCAGCAGACAGTATCCACACAGCTCATCGTGGACATCATCTAAGCTTCAGTGAAAACACTTCAGAGCTGTTCCATGTTCTCTGTGCACCATAGTTATAAACTACTGGTACTTTGCAGTGACACCACACTGGGGGTGTTCTACGTGTATCTCTATGGTGGTTCTGCACACGTCAGCCACCACTGCCAAATAAGATTTAACATGGTCTAAAAACTGAAGAAAAATATAAAATGGATTCAAACAACACACCTTCAGGAGCCTGTGACCAGTCTGAGAGTTCACGGTCCTGTTTCCTGTTTGATTTACAACAAGCTGATAGTGACTCACTGAAAAATGGTTGGCTAATGCTAGTTTGTGACTGTTGGCTAATGCTAGTTTGTGACTGTTGGCTAATGCTAGTTTGTGACTGTTGGCTAATGCTAGTTTGTGACTGTAATTTTACATGAGAGAATAGTTTAACAGCACAGATCAGCTCTCATGTTGTACTTCCATCTACGTCAGTCTTTATTGTCAGACTGTGTAAGTTTAGATGAAAGTCTAACAAGACTCAGACAAAGCAGTGCTTACCGTTAGCATCTGTGGACAAAAGGACATCACAAAGAACAGAGCACATGTGCGGCTGGAGTAACTCAGACGTGTGAATGAAACAAAACACAACTCCATGTGTTTGAGGAGGAAACAGCCTTAGAACAGGGTTTAGATAAAGGACCTTCAGCAGCGGCATGTGACCTGTGTCTGTGTGTGTGTGTGTCTCTGTGTGTTCAGGTGTGTGTGTTCAGGTGTGTGTGTGCAAGCGTGTGTGTGTCTCTCTTTGTGTGTGTGCAAGCACGTGTGTGTGCTTATATGTGTGTGTATCTGTGTGTACATGTGTGTGTGCATGTGTTTGTGTGTTTATGACTGTGTGTAGCTGTGTGTTTGTGTGCATGTGTGTGTATGTGTGCGTGCATGTGTGTGTGTGTCTTTGTGTGTGTGTGCATGTATGTCTGTGTTTATGTGTGCGTGTTTATTTGTATGTGTGTGCATGTGTGTGTATCTATGTGTGGATTTGTATGTGTGTGTGTTTATGTGTGTGGGTATCTGTGCGTGTGTCTGTGTGTCTGTGCGTGCGTGTGCGTGTGTGTGCATGTGTGTGTGTGTGCATGTGTGTGTGTATGTGTGTGCGTGTCGTCTCTGTGCTGCTGTGGATCTGGCAGTGAAGTGTTCGCTTTGAGCCGACTGTTTGTTTATTCGTTCTTGGATCGCCACAGGAAATGATCTGGCTCCTGGTGAGAAAAGATCCTACACTGATGATATGATTTTTCTGCTGCAGACTCCATCATTCCATCATGTGCTTATTATACACACCGCAGAAGGAAACGAGAATCTGACTTTTCAGGAAGATTGTGGATCACTGCGAAACAGAACCACAGTGAGCAGTTGGGGCGAGACACTGGTGCTGCTGATGACTCCCAATCCTCTCACTTAGAGTCAGCAGAACGGAGCTGTACTGCTTCCCGGCCCTGTGCCACTGAAAGACGGGTCAAATGCAACGCACCGAGAATGCTATTTTAAAGGCAGGAAGTATGTGTTAGCATGCCAGTCGTTGTTAGGACTAGTGTGACTGCAAACACTGGAAAAAAAACACATCTAGGTCAGTTAAAATGACTTAAATTAAGAACATTTTACTTTATTTGAGTAGATTCTTCTTGACAAGTGAAATGATCTGCTGTGGAATAAGTGCTTTTCTCTTAATTCAAGCAACATTTGATTTTATTTCTTATTTTAAGTGCAAAAAGTTGTTTTTCTTATTTTAGGTGCAGCAGGACGTATTTTCATATTTTAAGTACAAAACTCCTATTGCACTGGTCGATAATTTTACTTG
This sequence comes from Odontamblyopus lacepedii, assembly GCA_034769755.1. Classification (NCBI taxonomy): domain Eukaryota; kingdom Metazoa; phylum Chordata; class Actinopteri; order Gobiiformes; family Gobiidae; genus Odontamblyopus; species Odontamblyopus lacepedii. The sequence continues at coordinate 3,078,363 of CM068349.1, forward strand.
TCAAGTGAAATTTACTCAAATCACGGTTAAACTTTCTTAATCCCAGTCATTTTATCTTGAGTAGATTTAGTTTTTTTTGCAGTGAAACTCCACTCTGGCCTCTGGAAGTTGTGAAAAGCTTTTATAAACTCATCGCGGTGAATAATTAGGATGCTCTGAATGCAGGAGGTAAACGTGGAAGAACTTTGGAACACTGCAAACGGTTTCAAATGAATGAATGAATGAATAGTTCTGGTTTTCACATTTTAACACGGTAAAACAACATCCATTAAGACAGAATTCTTTGGCTACATTTTGTTCTAGCCTCTAGAAATGGAGGCATAATTGATTGATATAACTTCAAGAAGATTAAGCGGAGGTTCTGGTTTGTGGCCCTTGTTTTCTAAGCGACTCCTCCCCTGGCAATTTGGAGTCAAAATGGACCCTGATCTGAAACTTAATCGGCAAATAAGTTCTGCGGGGGAGTCTATTTTTCCAGTGAAGACAGTTGAGTAAAATGAAGCATATGTCAGCATGTTGAACTGTGATACACGCGTTTGTGACAACCACACTGGACTGTCGTTCTGTGCTCTACGCTGGTGTCAGACGACATTTCTGGACACATTTGCAACATGTTCAAAACTGGAGCCCAAAACCACAATGTCACGGTTTAGCTAAGACCCAAAATCACGAACCACGACTGGTAAACGTGAAAGTGATTTATTACAAGATTCTGGAAATAATACGGAAGGCAGGCAGACGGACAGGCAGGCAGGCAGGCAGGCAGGCAGGCGGGCGGACAGGGAGGCTGGCAGGCAGGCGGACAGGGAGGCTGGCAGGCAGGCGGACAGGGAGGCTGGCAGGCAGGCGGGCGGGCGGACAGGGAGGGAGGCAGGCAGGCAGACAGGCAGGCAGGCACCTGGACACAGGAAGAGGTAAGTTCAAGAAATACAAGGCAAGGGTAGCCACACAAATCTAGAGCCAAGGTTTCACTAACGTAGAGTAGACAACGAACTGGCGAGGACTGGTTGGAGAGCTGGGGTTCTTGTACTGCAGGTGATGAGTTGATGGGATGCAGGTGTGAGCTCTGCCAGCAGGAGGGAAACGCCCAGAGGAGGAGGAGACTCAGGAGACACAGGAGGGAGGGGAGGAGAAGAGAGGAGGAGAAGGCAAAGACCAGGAGCGGATCCTGACACACAAGAGCATCTGACCTATTTTTGCTTCTCTCCATTGGCTTCCAGTGTGTGTCCAGTTCAAACTCCCTTTATTCACATTTGAACGTTTGCGATGTTTGGTCTCTCCCGGTCTTAAAGGGACAGTTCAGAATTTTGGACACAGGGCCTCATTTCCTGGTGAGCCAGAGTGTTGGAGACGTGTGGAGACACTTTTTTTTTAAAATCTTCCCTCCAGTCCTTGTATTTGCAGAGGCTGCTGGTGTTAGGCTAGTGCATGTCAATGACCAGAGTGTCTCCACACGTCTCCAACACTCTGGCTCACGAGCAAATGAGGCCCTATGTCCAAAACTCAGAACTGTCCCAAAGACTAAACGTGACCTTCGTGGGATCCATGTGTTTTCTGTTGCTCGGTTATGGAATGAGCTGTAGAGATGAGACAGGCTGAGTATCTACATGTTTTACACCTACAAACACACCTCTTTTCACTGGCAGATGAGGTGTACAGTTCTTTTTGTTAATTAACTTGAGTAACTTGTGTACCATGTTTTCTGTGTTTTTAATAAACCTAATAGTTTTGTGAGTTTGTGATTGTCTTTGTCTGTTCTGTTTGTGTAAGGCACTTTGACCAGCTGTTTTTTTTTTGAGCAAGCAACATTACAAACATGAGGATATGTACATGCACACGTTTGGGACCATCTCTGGTGCTCAATAGTCTGATGCATCAGATGGTTTCACTTCATGAAAGCCGTGTGGCCTTGCAGCATTAGGATTTATTTCTTTAAACTACAGCAAAAGTACCTTCGTGAAGTTGGCCCCCGAACGCAAACCTACACAAAAACTATGTGAATCGTTTGTATTTCGTTTGTGCTGTTTTGTGCTGTGACAATTTTCATTTGTGTGAGTTTATTTCTAAAATTATTACTAGTGAAGAGAAACAATCTGAGGCTGTGGGAAAATCTGTATTATTATATAAAATATGAATCAAAGACTGTTACATATTTTTCCATAGCCTCAGGTCGTTTCTCTTCACTAGTTTTGTGGAGTTTGTCGCCGTCAGCTGAGCGGAAATGACGTCCTGTAATTACCACAGAAATAATAATTAATTTTAGAAATAAACTAGAAATAAGAAACAAAACTTTTTGCAGCACAAATGAAGCACAAACGACTGACTCCATTTTGGGCGTTTTCGAGCATTTTGAAGCTTCCTGTGGGGCTGACCCCAATTTGACCTATAAAATCATTAATTTCTTCAAAACTAAAGAAGCACAAATAAAACTTTTTGCAGCACAAACGAAGCACAAACGACTGACATAGTTTTTGTGTAGGTTTGTGTCTGATGGGGCGACTTCACCCAGGTCGTCCCTAGAATCCCCAAACCCTCCTGGGCTCCGTCTGAAATTACAGCATCAAATTTAATCTTCAATGCCACAAACGCCACCAATTCCACCAGTCTCCTTTGAGCTTTTACAATATTCACTGTTCACCACACAAAGCAAAACGACTGGGACCTTCCACTCCCGCCTTTTCAAATCTGCCCACTCAATCACCGGCGTCTAAGTGCCCACTCAGAGCTCACCCTGCCCGGAGATTTAACACTGGCATCTCCCTAATCGTCCGGCAATTAGCGCTGTGCAAAAACATCCCCGATCAATAGAGCAGCATCGGAATCAATGGTCCGCTGCCCGCCGCCCTGCGCACGACCGCTGCCCTCCCCCCGCCTTTGTTAGTCCCCATTTAGCACCATCATAAACCCGGGATCCTGCCAGCGACGCCAAATGTGCTGTTAACGCCGCGGCCGCTAATGAATCTCAATGTGCCCGCCATCCAGGGTAGTTCCGCCCCATTACCCGGCCGTATATGTCAGCCGGTGGAAAGGTTAGCCCGGATGACATGGAAATTGGCAGGGATAGAGAGCGGGATGGGAATATTATGGGATGTGATGATATTTCCGCCGCCGCCACTGGTCTGTATAATAGTGTAATGTCATGGCGTGTGGCTGTGGAGATGGAGGAACAAAGACGTGGCTTGTGGTTAGAAGTGTTTGCGTTCTGATGGGAATGTTTGTGCGCCCTGAGCCGTGCACAGTCATATATGTGCCGCCAAGTGCTTATTAATGAATATGTGTGTGGAGGTCGGGTTCACACAGGCCGTGGCAGTCGAGAGGTGAGGGAATCCAAATAAAACAGAGCTGAGGTGCGGAAGTCGACAAAAAAATGTACTAAGTAAGAGTAGCATAACTTCAAAATAATATTACTCAAGTACACTGCAAAAGAGGCCTATCAAAAAATAAGACAAAAATACAAATTTTGAGGTAAAAATGCCCTATTTTAAGTGAAATTCTCTGTCAGTGCAGTAAGAAATTTTCACTTACCAAGTTTTCTTAAAACAAGACGAAATACGAATCTTGTTCTAAGCAGAAAACACGAGTTTCAAGTATTTATGGCAAGATTTTTCACCTTATTGGTTTGAGAAGGAAGTTAAAGAGGCTTAACCTGGACTGAGTTAATATAAAAAGTGCTTAGAATAAGTTGTAATATCGAGATAAGATAAATCAGGATGGAATATCTTGAAACAAGTAAACAAACCTCATCTTATTAAGTAAAAAAATCTTAAGCTTTTAAAATGAATCTGCTTAATTCAAGTCAGTTTAACTCTGCTAGAAAATGTAGTCATCCAAGAAATAACTCAAGTAAGAGTAAAACTACTGCTCGAGCAGTAGAGTTAAAGAGCAGCAGTTCAGATGTAACAGTTCTTTTATATTTTTAAGTTAATGGATCTGGACAGACAGAATAATTCATGTCAGAGAGAATCCGGTTTATTTCAGCAATGAAACTGGCAACGCAAATGAGAGACTCATGTGAGGCTCATTCTGTTATTATACCTTAAACCTTACTATAATGTTCAGTGTCTTGTTTTTGTATTTCAGAATAAATCAGCATTACAGTTGTCATCAGTAAAGGCATATTTGAACACTGGGGACACAGTGACATGTTTATGACCAATGAGACCAATTCCACAATCTGCACTTGTTTTTCATAATGTCTTTAAACTTTTATGTCTTATCTGTGTAGATATGTACCTGTGTTTTGTGCTTGCTGCTGCCTCTTGGCCAGGACTCCTTTGCAAAAGAGGTTCTTAATCTCAATGAGATATTTTCTGGTTAAATAAAGGTCCAAAAAAAAAAAAAGGAATTTAAAAATAAAGTCTTACATACGGTTCTTTTCAAACACATGTTGTGTGGTTCATCCCATTTTCAGTAACTGTGTATAAGTGTTAAAGTCAGACATGCAGCGCTGTGGAGGAAGTGATAACCCTGCACTGACTTCCTGTGCCTCAGGTACAGGTCAGATGGTTTCCACTGATACGAGCACGAAGCACTTCCTGTGAGGCCATAAAGCCACTTCCATTCTCTTTGTAAACTTTGTACATATACTTATTCACTTTATATTATTATTTTTATTATTATTTCTATTTTTATTGTTATTGTTTATCTTAATTGCATCACACTTTTTTTCCTTTTTTACACTAAACTGTGACTGTTGAACTTCTCCACTGCGAGATCAGTAAAGTCCTATTTGATCTTATCTTATCTCATCGTATGTGTGAGAAGAGCTCTCCTCACACAGGGCGTACGTCACCTGCTCGTCTCCATGGAGATAAGAAAGATTAAAAGTCCGATATGACACAAAATGGCTTCCTGTGAGCTTCACACCGTGTTCTAATGTGACCTCCTCAGAGACGCACCCGGAGCTGTTTTGTTTCATTCATTCACCCTTTATTATCCGTCTGTCTACAGCTCCAAACCTCCAAACGCTCTGTTCCACTTTGTGAAATCAATTTAAATCATTTTAGTGAATGTGCAAGGAGTTTCTAAACACAGTGGAGCACTTCCTGCATTGCCACATGACATCACAAGGTGGAACTGAGTGAGAGAAAAACTAAATATTCAGGGTTTGTGTGTTTAATGTGTGTGAATGGAACAAAACAAAACTATTGATCTGTTTTATTAATGAGGAAACATAATATAAATGCCACACTGCGGAACATTGAAGAACTGGTAACACTTTATAATAAGGCGCCATAATAAACAGCAAACTAATCATTACCAAACCCTTCATTAATATGTGTTAATTGTTATTAAAATGTCTATTTCGCACAAGTTAATAGTTTTTCATCATTAACTAAACATTAATTGTTTGCATGAAATCAGTGTATTAATGTTTTAACAAATAGAACATAATCTATTAACTAATATTGTATTAATATTTATTAATAGTAACTAAATGTGTTGTTGGCTCTGCTGATCTCAGTCTGAACCTCTCCTCACAGGATCACTGTGGGTTAAGTTGGTTTAAGCGTAATTATCCATCCATCCATCTTCTTCCGCTTATCCGGGGCCGGGTCGCGGGGGCAGCCGTCTAAGCAGGGGCTCCCAAGCTTCCTTCTCCCCAGCCACTTCCACCAGCTCCTCTGGACGGACCCCGAGGCGTTCCCAGGCCAGCCGAGCGACATAGTCCCTCCAGCGTGTCCTGGGTCTTCCCCGGGGCCTCCTACCGGTGGGACATGAACACCTCCCGAGGGAGGCGTCCAGGAGGCATCCGGACCAGATGCCCGAGCCACCTCAGCTGGCTCCTCTCGACGTGGAGGAGCAGCGACTCTACTCCGAGCTCCTCCCGTGTGACCGAGCTCCTCACCCTCTCTCTAAGGGAGCGCCCGGCCACTCTGCGAAGGAAACTCATTTCTTCGCTTGTATCCGCGATCTCGTCCTTTCGGTCATTACCCAGAGCTCATGACCATAGGTGAGGGTAGGAACGTAATTAATTATAAAGCGTAATTAATATATTAGTATTATGTAGGTATCAGTGTGGGGCGACTTATAATAAAGTTGGAACAGTGATTATTAACTATTTACAGATAATACAACTTTACTTAATGTATAAAGTATTAACGGTAGCAAATATTTAACATTTTACGCTTAACCAACGAGGATCCTGTGAGGAGAGGTTCAGACTGAGATCAGCAGAGCCAATGACACATTTAGTTACTATTAATAAATATTAACACAATATTAGTTAATAGATTATGTTCTATTTGTTAAAACATTAATACACTGATTTCATGCAAACAATTAATGTTTAGTTAATGATGAAAAACTATTAACTTGTGCGAAATAGACTTTTTAGTAACAATTAACACATATTAATGAAGGGTTAGGTAATGATTAGTTTGCTGTTTATTATGGCGCCTTATTATAAAGTGTTGCCGATGGTGAAAAGTCTCTGTTAAAGTTTAAGACGGTGAGAACGTTTACAAATGTCCACGTCAGGATTTCATCACATTGTAATTGTGTGATGCAACAGAGCGGCCGGTGCCTGTGGTCCCACTGGTCCTGGTTTGGTCCTGGTTTGGTCCTGGTTTTAACCCCGTTCAGTCCTGATGTGGACCTCGTTTGGCCCGTCTTAGTCCCAGTGTAGCGTCGTCTTGGTCTAGTTTTCTATGTTTAGTTTCGCGTTTAGTCACAGTGGATTCCCCCCGTGTGAGGTGTGGGCGGGTTTATCTCATTGTGGGGACATTGTGGGGACCTGACTCACAGCTCAACAGTCACTGCTCACCCCCGGCTACTAAACTCATTCATTCACTCATTCATTTTTCCCACAGACTTTCTGAAAAAAAAATGAGCACAAGAAAATCTGTTTCTGAAACTTTATAAACCGCTAAATTATTAAGACACTTTGACAGTTCTTGTGGTTTACGTTTACTTTTTGGATTAAAAACAACCATGTTATAGATATTTGTTAGCATGCAGTGACTTAGTCTGTTCAATGTCTTCGAACTCTTAATATCTGAAATGTTCTAAGTCTATAGGAAAAATGTATGAAAATGCACTTAAATCGCTTTGATCAAATCTGACCGCACACTTCTGAATGGTTCTGTTGTTGAGTTTTGGAGGTAAATGGGGGAAACATTCGTGCTCTTCTTCTCAGGATGATGGTTTTATGAACTCAGTGGACTCTGCATTGTTTTAAGCACACGGCTTTAGTTTGTTACTAAAACAGTCCCAGCGAACACTGAGCTGCAGTTTGGCTGAGTTTGGTTCATTGTTTCAGTGTTTCAGAAACAAAATAAATATTGACTCAGATACTCAGAGGTGAACTTTGAACTGGTGACGGTTTATGTGAAAAGTACACGACTGGTCAGAAGTTTGGACACACCTCAGTGTCTTGTTTTGAATGAGAAGATCCGTCCAAACCTTTAGCTGGTTTTGTTTGTTAACTCGAGCTCTTATTCAGCCTCCTGCTTGTCTCCATGCAGAATCCTTTTCCTTTGGCCTTCATTTTCTACATTATGACACAAAACATATTTATTTCTGTGGACAATGTTCTGAAATATGGTTTTAACTTTCTGATTCCATGGAATCATGCAGGTGACACCCTCAGAAATGTCCGTACTCTACCATATATTTCACCAAACCTCATCACATTTATTATGTGCATCCTGTTCTTTTGCAAAGACTGTGGCTGCACAATATTTTAAGGCCTGCATTGTTTTTGTTTTTGTCTCGGTTTTGACCTAGTTTGACTAGTAAATGTTCTTTATTTCACTTATTGTGCCAAAAAGTATCATCAAATATCTCAATAATGTTATCACACAAAACATAGTTCTTTGTCTCATCTTTTTCTCATATCATGCAGCCTCCATTAACACCCCCCCACACTCTGAACACTTACAAACCTGCATATTCTGAGGCCGCGTGCGTGTCAGCTGACTGCAGCCACAGCCTCAATAATTCAACATGTGCAATCAGAGTGCAGCCCGTTTGCCGGCTGTCCCCGGGGCCCCCACACTTATTAAAGACACAAATTATATATTCATAACACTGGATATTGCTGCTTGTTTATTTATAGCCTGCTTTCATTTGGCGGTGCTATTTTGTCAGTTGACTTCCGAGCTCCATCTACCTTGCCTCGCCTCGGGCCATCACCCCCTCTCCCTCCCCTCTCTCCCCTTCCCCCTCACCTCTCTCCCTCCCTCCCTCCCTCCCCTCAGCACCACGGCTAAATTGAAAGTGCGTTTTCTCCATTATTTCCTGCTCCCTCACAGCAGACCATTTCCCGGCGCTGTGCTGCAGCCGGACTGTGAATGAGGATGTGCGGGCAGCAGGCAGACAGCTTGTTTGGCTCAGCGGAGGGGGAGAGGGAAAAGGGGGAGAGGGAAAAGGGGGAGAGGGAAAAGGGGGAGAGGGAAAAGGGGGAGAGGGGGAGGGAGGGGGTAACTGCTCACAGCAGGCAGGAGTACAGGCGAGACAAGATGATATCACAAATAGACATGAGAGAGAGAGCCGAGGACACAAGAGAAACAGACATGTCCCTATATTACATTTGAATGTGCTGATAATTGTCTGAAGATTATTGACGATCCTTCACACGTTTGACACGGTTTGTTTGAGCGTTTATGACTTTTGTTCCTCACATACAGAACAGGCACAGAGGGTTAAGTACACTGAGCAGTAAAACACAATAATAACAGAAAAAGTCTCAGTGCAGCTCAACAGGTCAAGTCATCAGGTCCAGTGTCTGGGCAATGAGGGGAGTACCAGCCCTCAGGACAAAAGAGTCCCTCCAGGGGGAGCCAGGTGAAGTCTGGAGACATAACAGGAAAACCTCTCTCTTCACTCTGGTGTTTTGGTGGGCGATGAAATGGGACGTTTCCTCTGGAACATCTTCTGCCAGATTTGGTGTAAAAAGTTTGTAGCATTCTGAACCAGCTGGCTCGCAGAGCTAGCTCCATGCAGGGTTGCCATGGATACAGGGGAAAAAAGGCTCAAATCACAATTATTATTTTTTTTTTTATTTTATCTTTATTTTACCAGGTAGGTCGGTTGAGAACCAATTCTCATTTTCAATGACGGCCAGGGTGTGGCACCTGGAATTCCCAGTGTCTCCATCCAAGTACTAACCAGGCCCGGACCTGCTGAGCTCCTGAGATCTGACGGGATCAGGCTTTGACGAGCCGGTGTGGCCACGAAAGCCAATAGTCCTTAACTCCCGTCTTTAGAACCGCACAAACTGCACTTTTTGGTTAAAATCCCAAAATGTAAAAAATAAATAAATACATTATAAACAATCAGTCAGCTACAAGAGCAGCAAACCACAACCTCAGAATCATGATTATTGATAAACTGGACTTTCTTCTTGGCTTCCTCGTACTTTATACAACGGAGTGGAACTGGAGCAGTGACATCAAGGATGTCCCCACTGCACCTTAAAGAGGGTGTCCCCACTGTACCTTAAAGAGGGTGTCCCCACTGTACCTTAAAGAGGGTGTCCCCACTGTACCTTAAAGAGGATGTCCCCACTGTACCTTAAAGAGGATGTCCCCACTGTACCTTAAAGAGGGTGTCCCCACTGTACCTTAAAGAGGGTGTCCCCACTGTACCTTAAAGAGGGTGTCCCCACTGTACCTTAAAGAGGGTGTCCCCACTGTACCTTAAAGAGGGTGTCCCCACTGTACCTTAAAGAGGGTGTCCCCACTGTACCTTAAAGAGGATGTCCCCACTGTACCTTAAAGAATGCAGGAAGCAATAAAACATCTGCACCTATTCTAAAATAAGTTAAATGCTGTAACGTGGAACATTACAGGCAAAGCGAAGTATGTCCAAGTGGAAGACTCCTCACCTCTGAAGTACCTCACTAATATATCTACACTAGCCAATAATACTCAATACAAATATAAAATCTATCGCGCTGTTAGCTATTGCAGGGCTTTTCTGTGTATGAGGCCACAGTGCTCCATGGACATGAGAGTCCGGTCTGTGGGAGAGAAGAGCTCAGTCCCTCCCAGCGCTAACTGACCCAGCTCTGGGACTTCATACTTATGGATGATGGATGAACTACAGGAGCAGCTTCACCCTCTGTGGAATAAACACAGAGTGTAAAAAAAACACAGAGTGTAAAAAACACAGAGTGTAATAAACACAGTGTAAGTTTGAAAGGCTACATGAGAAGGGCAAACAACTATAATATGGTTAAAAGCTCTGAAAATTAAATCCTGCACTGGTCTTTTACATGAGTTACATCTGTAGAAGTGCCTGAAAACGATGGTGCCCTAAAAGTGACGGTGTGGATATTTTACAGAGTTTTGTCAGACAATAGGAGAAGCTTGCGCCCTCTGCTGTCTGACTCCCTCTCCAGAATTGCAAACAGTGTGTGTGAAAAGGTGTGTGCTCATCCTCAGACCTGGTATATGGATCTCGATGGCCCCTGTGATCCGGCGCTGGTATTTGTTGCTTTTACATGACATCAGCCATATCTGACCACAAGAGACAAAACCACATCATGGACGGGAACGATGCCAGCGTCATCCATGCTGAAAGAAAAACATTTACCAGTGCTGGATCAGAGAGGCCAAGTAAAGCAGCCCGCCAGACACTTTTGTGGAAGGCTAGAATCACTAACTATATGTATAAAGACAGAATGAACATTTACCAAAGAAACACGATTTTATCCATCCTCCCAACAGGAGCTTACTGTGCCGTCCTCTCCACCTGCTCCTCTGAGCTGTGAGCACATCCCAGTAAAAGCCACTGGAGCAGGCAGCAGATCTGCATCTGTTCTCTTTAATGGGGACGGCTCCTGCAAGTGACATCTGCAAAGTACATGTGTTTACTCTGGTTCGTGCTGCCACTCACACTCACCATTACATATCCAGCCCCACCGAGCAATGCCTTACACATGGTGACATGGGCCCTGCTCTGAGTGACACTGCAGCAGCATGACCCACTGTGGTACAATCAGGTGCAGAAATCCACCAGGCGACACTGTCCAAAACTAAACCCGTGGGCCATGGGAAGTTTTTACAAAGACCTGTGGAAAATAATGAAGAACATGGTGTAAAAATGTTGCAGTAGAGGAGGTAGAGGAGTCACCTACCAACCCCACATTTTACTTTTTTAATGAGGGGAGATTTTCACCGTTATAATATTCTGTCATCAAAACATGCCTAAAGTTTCCATGCCTGTGTTAGTGTGGGTCGAGCTTGTACAAGGCCCATAAACTCATGTGACCCATGTGACCCACCATAAATATACACAGCCTGACTCAAAACACACTACAACTTCACAAACCTGATGCAATGTGCAGGAGTTTGAAGATGCTGGTCGTGTTGTGACAGCGTGTGAAACTTATTGAATACATTGTTGTCAGCAAATAGCATTTTCAAAACAGGAAAAGGTCACATGGTGATGTATGTTACGTGTTCATACGTCATAGATGTAACATACTCCCTCTTTAAGGACCATACTGCTTTAGGAGTTGTGAAGTAGGTCACTGATTACTTTGCTTACAGCCTCAAGGAGAGGAATCATTAGTTTCCCACATCAGTGTACAGTTTTAGAGCGATAAAACCTTCAGGCACAGAGAGAACATGCAAACTCACAGTTCGTCTCCTGTTCAGGATCATGTAAAGTGTCTTGGGGTCTTGAAAGGTGCAATACAAATCAAACTATTATTAATAATTATTAATATTATAAACCGGCCCCACATGACCTGGGAATCCTGGAGCCTCCTTCATGTGAGGCATGACTAATGCCTCCGGATGAAGCACATGAGCCAGAGCCCCATTTGCATTTCAGCCTGACTGTTGCATCACAGAAATGCAGGTGAAGTTTAGAAAATATATTTTCCAAATGCAGACATTATTTTAACATTTATTAACACTACAAACAAAGCCATTTTTTGTTTGTTTTTTGTCTTCTCAGCATATGAACTTTCATGTGAAAACGATGTGTGTCATGTGTCCACTCTGCAGCAAAAATGTTTTCATATTTCATTTATTCAACTGGCCCCAGTGGAGTTCTGTGGGACACTGCAAATACAAAGGCAGTTTCTCCAAATACATTTTCCCCACAGGGACATAAGGATGAGCCCTTAAAGCAGCACCTGCACACACCAGATTTACAGTCACGTACTCAAGAAGATTTGGACAAAACCTACAGAAGGATTTGATGATATTTAATAGAAGTCAGATTTATTCAAGGTTTAAGTTCAATAAAAATAAAAAAAAAAGTCAGAAATTGAATTTTTGGGCAAATTTTCTGTCAGATCTATTTTACTCAAATACTAAATAAAACATACAAAATCCCCTCTGTGTAGTGTTAATATGTCAACACAAAGAAGCAAGAAATGTACATGTTTTTACACATAAAGTCCTTATTTTTATATAAAAACATCACACGATGAAACATTTATGTGAGTAAACTACAAGAGAAGTTTCAAAATGATATCTTGAAAATTAAGATTTTTTTCTTCACTCACGTCTCACCTTAAGTCAGAAAATGTGAAATATTTATTTCAAGGTGAAAGTTCAATGACCTCTGACCTCTGTGCCCTGCCACTCTGACCTCTGACCTCTAGGCCCTGCCACTCTGACCTCTGTGCCCTGACCTATGACCTCTAGGCCCTGCCACTCTGACCTCTGTACCCTGACCTCTAGGCCCTGCCACTCTGACCTCTGTGCCCTGACCTCTAGGCCCTGCCACTCTGACCTCTGTGCCCTGACCTCTAGGCCCTGCCACTCTGACCTCTGTGCCCTGACCTCTGACCTCTAGGCCCTGCCACTCTGACCTCTGACCTCTAGGCCCTGCCCTCTGACCTCTGCGGGCTGTGGGTCTGAGCCTCCACAGAAGTGTATTTTGGGGGTTTCATTAGATGTGTTATCGTGTGTCCCACATGAGGCCGTGTTGCTCTGGTCAAACACACTTGTCACAGTTGATATAAAATGCCGTCTGCAGGTAAAAGTCAGTGCACATCTGGCATCAGGACACTCATGGTCCATATAAAAAAGAAGAAGGGAAAAATATCACAAGGGTCTGAAAAACATTCTTCACATCTGTTCCTGATACAGACAAATATGTCTGGATCTGTCAGGTGATCCACCACCTGCCGCTCCCCAAGGAGATGTTATTGATTTGCTAAGAAAGTTGAATGCCCCAATGAGGAACATATCCATCTCCATGGAGACGAGCTGGCGCTGCTGCCATGCCAGGTTACATGTCAGGTCTGAGATCCAGGCTCACAATTTTTCTTTTTTTCCCCCTATGGCAATAAAAACATCCATAACTGATTAAATAGCAAAATATAAAAGTTTAATACCATAGAACATAACCAAACAAATAATAATAATCATCATTCATCAGTTTAAACAGCACTTTTTTGGACACTCAAAGACACTTTACAGAGCATTTTTCATTCACTCCACACTCTGGTGTAAACAGAGGGAAGCGAGGCTCCAATCTGCACCATCCGACCACCACCAACACTCACACACTTCACTTTCATACTACGTAATGTGGGTGAAGTGTCTTGCCTAAGGACACAACAACAGTTTTTGTGACTGGCGCCCCCCTGTGGCACCTGGAATTCCCAGTGTCTCCATCCAAGTCCTGACCAGGTCCTGCTGAGCCTCTGAGATCTGACGGGATCAGACTTTGACGAGCCGGTGTGGCCAAATAATAGTTCCATAAAGACAAGGAGCTCCATTAAAATGTACTTAGTTTAAGAGGGAGTATTTTGCTTTAATTAGGGTTATTTCACCATAGGTTTTACCTTGCTGTGCAATGTTGGTGCAAGATGGATTCTCATGATATTTCAGTCGACAAATTCACTAGAATCTTCCCCAGACTGATAAGCACCACAAGTATTAGTTTAGCATGAGCCAGGCTCCCATAAGTCACCATGTTTCCTTTTTATTGTTTTGAAAATGCTATTTTAGATGAAAACAACATATTAACATGTTTTATCATTTTGACTTTCACTTTTTGATGCTCTGAGTCTCCCCTCCTCTTCACGGCCACATGTTTGAGATCAAATGAAATGACTCAAACATGCATGGATGACACAGAAAAGCTCTGATGTTTCTGATGAGGGAACAGTGTTGGAACGTGGGAAAAAAGACCCAAAAAGATGGATTGATTTTTCAGTGCTTGAATAGTGAGCGTATCTGTCAAAGAGACTCCGGGATGTCATTTCAGGTTATGAATGAGCAAAGATTACAACTGTTCAAAGTCAACTTGCCCCATAAATAAAGGAAACATTAAGAGATTGATTGGCAGTGGATTCAGTGACACAATGACCCCAACAATATACTCGGCACATTTTTATTGAGTCAAGAGCAATTAAACGAACCATAAAAGTGTTCTGTAATGAGGAGAGACGACAGTGCTGCAGTGAGGGCTGTTGACCTTTCTGCCTCGGACACGCACAATAAAAGAGCCGTAAATCCCACAGATCCGCAGTTTGTGAAATGCTTATGAAAGGCAGAGAGTGCGGACACGTTATAAAGTGAACTAGCCTGGGCCAAAGGGGAAGCAGGCCGCTGAGTCACAACCAAAGAGGAAGTGCCACTTTAGATGTGACAAAACCTTTATGCCAGTTTCAGTTTGAAATTAAATGTACAGACTTTTGGAGAGTCCACACAGCCAAAAAGGCCTATCAAAAAATAAGAAAAAATTACTAATTTTGAGGTAAAAATGTCCTATTTTAAGTGAAATTTTCTGCCAGTGCAGTAAGAAATTTTCACTTACCAAGTTTTCTTAAAACAAGATGAAATATGAATCTTGTTCTAAGCAGAAAACACGAGTTTCAAGTATTTATGGCAAGATTTTTCACCTTATTGGTTTGAGAAGGAAGTTAAAGAGGCTTAACCTGGACTGAGTTAATATAAAAAGTGCTTAGAATAAGTTGTAATATCGAGATAAGATAAATCAGGATGGAATATCTTGAAACAAGTAAAAAAAAATCTCATCTTATTAAGTAGAAAAATCTTAAATTTGATCTTTTAAGATGAATCTGCTTAATTCAAGTCAGTTTAACGATGCTAGAAAATCCTTTTTTGCAGTGCAGTGAAAAGTTTGCACACATGTTTTTAGGTTTCTTCTTTATTTCCGTGCTTATTTACACTGTCGATTCTCTCTGAAGCGCCCGAACTGTGAATATGGGATGTATTAAACAGAAAATAAACTCATAATCATAATAAGAGCAGACAGGATGGAGGAGGAGAAGATGGAGGAGGGAGAAAGGAGGAGGGGTGGAGCTCTCTGATTGGTCTGCTGTTCTTACACTTCCCTTCTACATTTGTACCCATGAATATTTGATGTTCCAGATTTCGGCGACTGCAGACGACTTTGGGAGTGAAGGCGCTGGAAGCTCCTGCAGGGTTCCTCCTCTTTGCCCCTCAGTAAAAGTAGAACATGTGTGAAATGTGGACGTGTTTTAATTGCAAATGCTCATTAAACGTGTGACTATCTGCAAATAACATCACCTCTGAATAAAGCTGAAGGATAAATATACACGTGAGAATAACTGGATTAATCAACTGAAGCTTTATAATGGTTTTCCCTCATCATTATCTTCTTACTCTGTCGTATTTCCATAGTTTGAATCATCTTTTATTATTACTGTATTGTACTTCAAAACTTTAAAAAAGAAAACACAATGAAAATCTGCTGCTTCACTACAAAAAAGGATTTTCTAGCATAGATAAAATGACTTGAATTAAGCAGATTCATCTTAAAAGACCAATAACATTTTATTTTTTACTTAATAAGATGAGATTTTTTTACTTGTTTCAAGATATTCCATCCTGATTTATCTTATCTCGATATTACAACTTATTCTAAGCACTTTTTATATTAACTCAGTCCAGGTTAAACCTCTTTAACTTCCTTCTCAAAGGTGAAAAATCTTGCCATAAATACTTGAAACTCGTGTTTTCTGCTTAGAACAAGATTCATATTTTGTCTTGTTTTAAGAAAACTTGGTAAGTGAAAATTTCTTACTGCACTGGCAGAGAATTTCACTTAAAATATGGTATTTTTACCTCAAAATTAGTATTTTTTCTTATTTATTGATAGGCCTTTTTTGCAGTGTTGCTACAGGGAAATGTCACTATGAATAATAATAATAATGCTTTTCACAGCCTTTTCAGCTTTGCATTTTACATCAATGTTGCATTTTACTGGTGTCAAACTGTAAAATGATGTTCTGCCTGTGCTGTAGGTTTGTGTTGTCACAATTTCAATACCAAAGAATATACTTAATATCACACTAAGCACAAGACACCCAAATGCATGGCTCAAACAATGTGGTTTATTTCCAGGTCACAATAAATGCTGCACAGGGACAAAGGAAATGGAACAAATCATAAAACTGACAAAACACAGAATACTGAACAACAGAGAAAGGAGTGATTACCTGCACAGGGACAAAGACAATCTGACAAAGACAAAGGGGGAGACTCAGACTATATATACTAAAGGGCGGGGAAAAGAATGAGACACAGGTGTAACACATTAGGGGTGGAGCAGGCAATCACACACAGGAGGGGAAGTAAATCTGGAATGAGAAACAAAGTAAGTGTCTACAAAATAAAACAAAACACAATAAAAAGAGGGAGAACTCAGACACCAGCCATGACACTTAATACCGTTTATTTAGACAATAGAATGGGATTTTCAGCATTAAATCACAGTACTTTCTTTTTCATCCCCATGTGCTCTTATATGTGTGTAAGAGTCCTGCACAGGTCTGATTTTGACAAACTGCACCCGTCCGTACCTGTCATACCTCCATCTGCACCCGACCTGTTTTCCGGCAGAATTGAAATAAAATTAAATCAAATTAAAAATCCGCCCCCAATTCGACCCGCTATAAATACCGACACCCGAATGAAAATCATTCCGAGAGCCGAAAAAGAGCCACAACTTGACACTTTCCACTCGCTAATTTTCTTTTCAGCCCCTCGTGAGTCATGCAGGACGTCACATGTGCGGTTTGAAAATGAAAGTGGCAGAGATTTCTGGGAATGTGTGGGCAAAACATATTGATTTTACATTTAATCTTCTTGTAAAAACAACGGCATTTTTGCATTTCACTAAAACACAGCCCTGTTTTTTGTTCACACATGTTGTTTTGTAAACCGCAGATTAGACCCGCGCTCTGCTGCATCTGACACAGCATTTTTCACCTGTTTCATTCAAATTTGCGGTTCACCCGTCGGGTATCTGCGGGTACCTGAACCCGTGCAGGACTCGGCCCTGGGCGTACAGAGGTCCCTCGTTTATTCAGGGTGACATCCTAAAAATAACCTGCAATGGGCAAAATCTGTGAATTTATTTTTTACAATTATCATATATGTTCACTCCAAAAAAGGATTTTCTAACATAGTTAAAGTGACTTGAATTAAGCAGATTCATCAGATAAGATGAGATTTTTTTTACTTGTTTCAAGATATTACATCCTCCATCCATCCATCTTCTCCCGCTTAATCCGGCTGGGTCGCGGGGGCAGCTTACTGCCCAATCCTCATAGCACCTGACCCCCCCTATGAACCCCTCTGCAGGTGGTGAGCCCACAGGAGGGTGGACAACATGGTCCTTGATGTTAGTTCATAGGGGTATTACATCCTGATTTATCTTATCTCGATATTACAACTTATTCTAAGCACTTTTATATTAAATTAATCCAGGTTAGGCCTCTTTAACTTCCTTCTCAAACCAGTTCTACTCTCTGGCTCAGATCTGAACCTGTCTGGCCTCAGAGTCGTGTCCCGGGGCTTTTAGGTGGTGATGAACGATATTTCTAAGATGTTGGGAAAGTAAAATGTGACATTTCTATAAATGCAGTTTCAAATGTAATTGATTTCATGTTGTATTTGATCAAATGTAAAGATAATGTGAATGCTCGAAAGAAAGTTTTCTTAAAACAAGTAACTATTTAAGAAATAATAGCCTGATTTATGGCATGCTATAAACTAGAAATAAGCAGTAATAAGCAGTAATAATAATAATAATAATAATAATAATAATAATAATAATAATAATAATAATAATAATAATAATAATGCATCAGTTTTATACAGCGCTTTTCTGGACACTCAAAGACGCTTTACAGCATTATTCATTCACTCCAGACCCGGTGGTGGTAAACTACTATTGTAGCCACAGCTGCCCTGGGGCAGACTGACGGAAGCGAGGCTGCCAATCTGCACCATCGGCCCCTCCGACCACCACCAACACTCACGCACACACCACTTTCATACTAGGCAATGTGGGTGATGTGCCTTGCCTAAGGACACAACGACAGTTTTTGCCACTGGCCCCACTGCACACCACTAATAAGCAATAATTACTTAAATCAAGGATGAATATACTCAAAATAAGGTGAAAAATCTTGCCATGAACACTTGACTAGTGTTTTCTGCTCAGAACAAGATTCGTATTTCGTCTTGTTTTAAGAAAACTTGGTAAGTGAAAATTTCTTTCTGCACTGGCAGAAAATTTCACTTAAAATAGAGCAATTTTCACTCAAAATGTGTATTTTTTCTTATTTTTGATAGGCCTTTTTGGCAGTGTTTTAAGGCTGTAAAACCCCTCACCCCACACTCTATACACTTTATACACTTTATAGAGACAGGCTCCGCAATCTAAACTGAGGAGCCTGGGGGGGGGCGCCTTTGATTACGCAGAACAACTAAAACACAATGAAGAACACAATGAACACAATGCTCATGCATATGCTGTAAAAAATAAAAATAAAACAAAAAAAAAGCAAAATTGCTCACACAAAATCCACAAAACAGTGAGGCCGGGAACGGTGAACTGTGTTATAGTGAGGGACGACTGAACAATAGTCTACGTGCTCTTCTGCCTGCTCCAGATCATTCTAAAGACATTCAGGAAAGACTCATTTCTGTGCTGTGAATGTGACTTTTTATATCTTTATACCAAATGAGGATCTAGTGTCAGCACTAGTGTCAGTGTTGATTAGCGTCTTATATTTGATACTTTAGACAACAGATAAATAGCACACGGTGTCTTGTTTAAACCCACAGAACAGTCGCTGGTTGATAATGGAAGAGCATCTGGTGTAAAAATATCAAGTGGACCCCACACAGAAATGGAAGCAGCTACTGTACATATTGTACAGAATTCCCTCATTCAGACTAGACCTTGGGCTGATTCCCATGCGCCGCTGCAGTGACACGTCCACGGCCTCTCTCCACAGCGCTGACCCTCCTGTGGCCTCCACCAGCTTCTGCCTGCTCCCGTTTCCTCCACAGACAACAGCCCGAGGTGCCAGCATAACCTACTTGGAGCGTTAATCACAAGCAAAACTGTAGCTCTGGGAAAAACAAAACAGAAGTACAGGGCGTGTGTGCCGGGCTCAGATGTTGTTTAATGATACAGGGAAAGTGAAACAAAGGGAACACAAGTCTGTATGAGAGGGAAAGAAACGCCGAGAGGAACACAAACAACAACAGGGCCTGAAATATTCATCACCACACATGAGAAAGTACTTCTGAACACCTCCGCCTTAGTATTTCATGCATTATGTAACTTTTCTGTTTTTGCTTTGCCTGAAATGCTTCACAGTATTGCATTAAACTTGTCTGTGGAGCATCTCTTAAACTCTAGGTGTATCTGCTGCTAAATAACGTGCATTTTTAATGTGGCCGCTTGTGCCCTGAGGCCATTTTAGGCAAAGTAATAACTTCTCTATGGAGACCAGCAGAAAAGTTACACACTGTTTATGTCATTTAGCCCTATTTTCTGTGCATAGAAAGCACTGATGTTACCAGCAGGGGGCGCAACTTCAGTGAAGTTGGACTGGACATTTTACACCTAATATGGTCAAAGGAAATGTCCCGTCTCATCACCAACAAAACCACCAGAGCAGAGAGAGCGAGAGGCTGAGGCTTTCCTGTGTCAGAGCTCAGCTGCTCCCTCTGGAGGCTGTTGTGATGCTGCTGGACACAGAGGAGGGGCACTGTTGTCCTGAGGCCTGTTACTCTCCTCACTGGCCTGACACTGGATCTGACGACTCGACCTGTTGAGCTGAACTGACACTTCAGTTTGAGCTTTATGATTATTCTTGTATTTTACTCTCTGTGTGCATAAACTCTCCCTTCCCAAATACAGTGATACTGACCGATAGATGCACCTCCTCCTGGACATTTCACAGCTCTTGTTTTTAGCCTGATTTAAAGTGCTTCCATCAGTCCAGGTGCCCCCTGCTGGCAGGAATGCTGTTTGTGCTCTACAGTACAGTACTATAAGGGGCAAACATTCACACTTTACACCACTGCACACCTTTCTACATGGCAGGTACCACCTGCTTGTCTCCCTGGAGATATTACTGCTTTACTTGTAGTGTCCCACAATGCGGCATTAAAGTTACTGGTGTCTGTGTTGCTCAAAATACCCTGAAAAAGTTATTTTCTTGTGAGCAGAGTTTTCCACAGATCTGACCTGTAACTTTAGTGGTGTCATTCCATGAAGTTAAGTTTAATGCCATAGTGTGACACATTCTAGGCAAAGCAGTAATGTTTAGGGCGATTATAAAACATAATGTACAAACTCATCCAAACACTGACTCGTCCATAATGGAGAATGTTTAATCCTGCATCGAGTGCTGCTGAAGTCCAAGCCTTTTATTTTTAGCGCTTGGAATAAATAGAGCGTACAGGCGCATCAGAGGGACAATTAAATTACCAGCGGTGGCTCAGGCTGGGGAGAAGACGTGCTAATCGCTAATCGCTAGCCGCACCGAGAGCCCCGCTACAATTAAACGGTGGCCATTTATTACACTGCAAACGAATGGTGCAGGAGGAGGGGCTGAGCTTTAGCTCTAATGTGGAACAGACTGTGGAGGTGTGTGTGTAGATATAGGGAATAATAAGCAATGCAAAAACAGCGGATTTAAAAGCAGGATTTGTGCATTTCCGCATGACGTGCCGCTGCCTCTCTTTGGTACCAGAGCTTATCGCGGTGTTAGGGAGGGTGTGATAATAGAACGGATTGGGTCCCATGTAAATGTACGTGCTACAGAGGAAGTGATCTGTGCAGCCAGCCGAGAGAGGGAGCTTATCGTTTGTGTTCAGATTACAGCGTTTCAGACTGAAGCTAAAAGCAGATTGTAAGAAGCACAGAGAGACTCTGAAGCTCTGCACCGCCACAATACAGAGGAGCCACAATGCGGCTCACACAGCAGGGAGTCACTGTTTCATTCCTCTCTGTCCTTTCACTTGTTTTAAACATTCATCCACTAAACCTGTGCCCATGTGTTCTGAAGCTGGAGTCGTCCTCACACATGAGCAGAGCTTTATTCAGACAGAAGACGACTCCTCTCAGATGTGTCCTACATGTTCAGCAGGACACTGGCTCATCTCACCTGACAACTGAGCTTCTCTGTGGCCTGTTGAAGCAAAATGAAATCACAATCTACTGAAGAAAATACAGATGATACATGATGATACTGAAACAAATGTATGGCTCTGACACAAGCCCTAAAGTAGAGTTATCACCCCAAAAATATTCTAACAGCAGAAACACTTGTAGTAATAAACCTGCAGTTAGTTTGTATCTCTATTTAGTCTTACAGGTTATATGTTCAACCCCCTACAGCTCAAATGTGTTTGTAGAACAGGAAACCCACAATAAATATGGAGCTCCAGAATTATTGTTCCATCTCCATGTATCGGACATACACCATACTCCATAAATACTCCAGACTGTAGTGTTCATCATGACAGGCCTACGACAGTGCATCTCATTCTACTCCCACGTCTGCATCTGGGCTCAGTTATGAAATAACCAATCACTGGACAGTATTGTTGTTAGGGCGGTAACCACAGTGAAGTGCCAAAACAAACATGGCGGCTCAGACACCCTGAGGTTTCATTTGATCTATTTATGCATAAATATGGACTGTATTGTTTTCAGTCTGTGCTGTTCTCTCCTTTGGCTGTTATTACATCATCACTTCATCGTCACTGGGCCAATCGTTCATGTTCTGGACCCAAACACTGTCAGCGTCACATTCTGGTGCTCAGCTTAAGTGTTACAGTGAACCGTCGCTATAACACGGTTCACCTTTCGTGGCTTTGCTGTTTTGCAGATTTTTTTATGTTTTTTTTTTTTTTTTTCACAGTGCATTGTGTTCTGAATCCTGATTGGCTGAGGTCGTCTAGAAGTGAAAAAGTCACATTGGTCTTTCACTTAGACCAATGTCAACAGTTTTTGTTCCTCCACAATGTGGAGGAAACGTTCTGCACGACAAAGGCAAAAGGCCGAGGAAGATGAAACTATCAGAAAAAGTGAAACTTCTGGACCTGCTGAAGGTAGAAGCTCTGCGGCTGTAGGCGCCTTTACAGAATAAATGAATCTTCAGTTCATTCTGGGAAAAAGACGTCTGCACCACAGGCTTCAGTAGAAAAAGACGCTACAGGAGTCAGGACGAAGAGGCTCAGTCAGAGGGACTGAGAAATACGCCTGAGGCACAATGTCCAACCTCCTATTCACTATTAACATGATTATTTTACACTATTTTTAAAAACTATTATAGTTATTTGTAAGAAAACGTTTTTATTTTTATTTCTTAAACAAATGCTTGGGCCTGAAAAGGTTTGGTTTCTTTGGTTTCATTCTATAGTACAGTTTGTATTGTATGATAATTGTAAAAAATAAAGCTGATACTTCACGGATTTTGCCTGTTGTGGGTTCTTTTTGGAACGTGACCCCCGCCATAAACCAGGGTTCACTGTACTTGAAATGGCGATATTTAAAGTGTCTTTTCCAGCACTAAAATCTACCGAAATCTAATCATATCATTTTATAATCATCGTAAAAAGTCAGTATCTGTTGCATGTAACAGAAGTGTGGAGTGACTCTGCCGCAGCAGCAGCAGCTCTTCCCTCTCAGCTCACCTCAGCTCCTCGTCTTTACGACTGTGGAAGTGACACCATTCCTGCTCCATCTCTGCTCCGCTTGATCGTGTTCTTCTGTTATTGTGTTCTTCTGTTATTGTGTTCTTGTGCTATTGTGTTCTTGTGTTATTGTGTTCACTTCGGAGCAGATGCAACAAGTCCATAATTATGTCTGTAATTAAGCCGCAAACAAGCAGTGCCACGCGAGCACCTTTCAAACAGTGAGTGCTCCCTTCATTAGCATCTGCTGTAAGCTTATTAATCATCTAACAGGCAATTAGCGAGCTGTTAGCATTGGCGGCTGCTGTGTAAATATATTCCTGGGTTAATTTCTTCCTCTGATAATAAAGGAAACATTACGAAAATTAGCCTATGCAAATGATGGATGTCGACAATTGTGGTGAGCGGTCGCGGAGAAAGTGGGAAAGTGGCACCTCGACGGGCTGGCGCGGGGTTCTGTGCCAGGCTGCGGGTGGGCGGGTGAGAGAAGGAAGGAGGGGGGGAGGGTGGGGGTGGGGGTGGGGCAGGAGGGGAGGGGGAGGGGGGAGCAGGCGGTGGGCGTGCGCAGCGTTTGCAGCCATGGCGACAATTTATGGACTGTTCAGAGACCCGGCACAGCCTCTTCTGTCATACAGATAATAAAGCTCGGCGCTGAGGAGAGAGGCGCCCGAGGGAGAGGGAGAGGAGGGGGAGAGAAAGGACAGAAGGGAGAGAGGGGTGAGGAAGAGGAAGAGGGAGAGAGCAATGGAAGGGGTGAGGAAGAGGAGGGAGGGGAGAGAGGAGGAAGAGGGATGACGAAGAAGTGAGTAAGAGAGGGCTAGAAGAGGAAAGCACGAGCAGAGATGGAAGGGTTAAGGGGGAGGAGAAGGATGAAAGGGGTGAGGAAGAGGAAGATGATGGTGAGAGAGGATGTAGATGGGGTGAGGGCGTGGGTGTGATGGAGGAGGGTGGAGATAGAACCGTTTGGAGGAGGTTTTACAGGGAGGCTTCGTTCATGTGCAGTGTTACAGGCTCAGCTCACTGTTGCTCTGGAGCAGTGATCTCCAGCCTTTTTCCTTCGGTGAGCTGCCTTTACAACCCAAAATGCCAAAGAGCTACTCATTTTAGCAGTAGCAAGGAGCCTCAGCCTTAGATGGGTGCAGTTATGCCTCTAAAACACAGGTGTCAAACATGCGGCCCGGGGGCCAGATCCGGCCCTCCAAGACCTTTAATCTGGCCCTAGGCTGATTTTCTATTAAAATATTTAAAATTTTCAGATTTTTCTGGTAATTTTCTGCGCAGCTTAGCATAGCAGCGTCTCCAGTGCTTCTGTGCGTGGCGCCTCCACCAGACAAATGAAGACCTGCCTCTTTCCAAACGCTCTTAAAGGACGATCGTTTTGACTGTTGACCGTGACACCCATGTCAAAAATAAGAAAAGTGGAGCTGAGTGCAGGATTTTGCAAGAAAAATTGACTAATTCTTATTTGTTCACGGAGGTGAATGGGAAACCTGTGCTTGGTGTGGCGGCGCTCAAGGAATATGATCTTAAACGCCACTACGAGACACAGCAAAAAATACAATAATTGAACAGAGAATTGAGAAGACAGAAGATAAACGAATTATTGCTGAGACTGAAGAAACAGCCGTCTGTTTTCACCCAGGGGCCAAGAGGCTACTGATGCTGCTGTGAAAGCAACCTGACCTAGCATAATATTATAATATTTTGTAAAATAAAATCAAATAAAAAAGATTTCTGTAATAGATTTGTGTTTCTCTGCACAAATATTTGGACTCATTGCTATTTTTGGGGTATATATGCCATGAGTTTTCTGATCCGGCCCCTTTGGAATCAAAGTTGGTTGTATATGGCCCCCGGACCAAAATGAGTTTGACACCCCTGCTCTAAAACATAAACCAGTGTCAATTCCAGGCATCAGAATGATACATTTACGATGGGAATTCATTTAATTTTAGTTATTCATCATAATGTGTATAATTCAGAGGAGAGCTGCAGGATGGAGACCCCTGCTTAGTTTCACTGGGACAAATAATGGAAAATGCACCATGTTTTAACCATGTGATATTGTT
The DNA here is from genome assembly GCA_034769755.1 of Odontamblyopus lacepedii. NCBI lineage: Eukaryota > Metazoa > Chordata > Actinopteri > Gobiiformes > Gobiidae > Odontamblyopus > Odontamblyopus lacepedii. Next base: position 3,103,345 of record CM068349.1, read on the forward strand.
ACCCACTTGTCGTTGTATTCCCCTCATCAGTAAAGACGGGATGTGTGGTAAAAAAAGAAGATCTTTTTACAGCGTTATAAGCACGGATCTATTCAAATAGCTGGATAGGGTTCTGCTGTCTTGAGTTGGCTTCGTGGCCACTTATTGGTTCTGCAGCGAAAAATCCTTCCTGCTCAGAAGAGATTTTTTCATGTGTGGGCGACAGGGACTAACGGGCTGACAGGGGCTAACGGGCTGACAGGGGCTAACGGGCTGACAGGGACTAACGGGCTGACAGGGACAAGCAGATTTCACATAGGTCCAATTTTGCGTAAATTTTTACCTATTTCTGGATTATAAACTTTTTTCTCAGCACAAAATGTTGTCTAAGAAACAGTTTTTTAATCAGGGCCTCCTGATGGTCCCAAAGACCCGCTGTAAAACTGGGGGGGACCAGTCCTTTCAGGCTGTGGCCCCCAACTCTTGTAAACAGCAGCTCGAGACACTGCTATTTAGACAGGCTTTTGGTTGACTGTGTAATTCCTCTGTTCTTGTACATGTTCAGTGCACTCTGTAAAGCACTTTGTGATTTTAATCTGTGAAAGGTGCTCTGTAAAGAATGTCTTTACTTAAGTCTTAAGGAAGACTTACTGAATCATTAGCTTTGGCTCACTCTGCTCCGCTCTCTGCTCCGCTCTCTGCTCCACTCTCTGCTTTACTCTCTGCTTTACTCTCTGCTTCACTCTCTGCTCCACTCTCTGCTCCACTCTCTGCTCCACTCTCTGCTCCACTCTCTGCTCCACTCTCGCTGTGATTGATCACGTGGTTCACAGTCTGTGCTCTTTGCTCTGTGCTGCTCCCCCCGGCTCTATTCAAACCCTGTCTCCTGTATAATATATTATATTATATTATATTATATTATATTATATTATATTATATTATATTATATTATTATATTATATTATATTATATTATATTAATTATATTATATTATATTATATTATATTATATTATATTATATTATATTATATTATATTATTATATTATATTATATTATATTATATTATATTATATTATATTATATTATATTATATTATATTATATTATATTAATTATATTATATTATATTATATTATATTATATTATAAATATAATATAAGATAAGATAAGATCAGATCAGATCAGATCAGATAAGATCAGATCAGATAAGATAAGACAGGACTTTATTGATGTCGCAGTGGAGAAATTCAACAGTCACAGTCGCTCCAGGACAGTTTAGTGCAAAAAAGGAAAAAAGTGTGATGCAATCAAGATAAAAAATAAGAATAGAAATAATGATAAAAATAATATAAAGTGAATAAGTATATGTACAATTGCATATAAATATACAAAAACATGATCCCCAACTGTACACAACAAACCTGATGTGATGTGCAGTAGTTTCATTAGTGGGCTGCGCACTGATTGTGTTGTGATAGTGCTCTGAAGGGGGAGTGTCTTCGCAAAAGAGCAAAGGGAGGGGAGAAAACCTGTTCAGATGTTTTAGTAACAAATATAGCATCTTCAAAACAGTGAAAGGGAACATGGTGATAACATGTCGTGTTCAGTTAATGCCTCAAATGCAGGACGTGGATGCCTCAAACATACAAGGAGGAGGAGAGGGAGGTCTGCTGGTGGTGCTATAGCGGAGGAGAGGGAGGTCTGCTGGTGGTGCTATAGCGGAGGAGAGGGAGGTCTGCTGGTGGTGCTATAGCGGAGGAGAGGGAGGTCTGCTGGTGGTGCTGTAGCGGAGGAGAGGGAGGTCTGCTGGTGGTGCTATAGCGGAGGAGAGGGAGGTCTGCTGGTGGTGCTATAGCGGAGGAGAGGGAGGTCTGCTGGTGGTGCTATAGCGGAGGAGAGGGAGGTCTGCTGGTGGTGCTATAGCGGAGGAGAGGGAGGTTTGCCGGT